>BMAO01028165.1:0-203777 GCA_019973975.1 Trichonephila clavata
ACAATTTTACAAAAGATAAAGTCTTTTTTACAAATATGTGATATCGTCTTTTTTATAAAAGATATAGTCGCTTTTACAAAAAAATGTAGTAGTTACAAATTTTATTAGTAGCGGTCGGCATTTCAATTCAGTCTATAAAATGATTTATGTGTTCCAGGTTTCAAAAGCATGAATAATAATATTTCAGAAAATATTTTCATACAAATTTTTTTGAAACAAAAAAATGTACTTTTCAAATTCGGTCCAAATGCCGCCCCGGACATGGGTCCAGTTTTCCACCCCTTTGCTGCTAACGTAGAAAAATAGTGAACATGGTAGCGGGCTAAGTGGATCAGGTGACATGAAGTTATTTTTCAACTAGGAGATGGAGAATACATAAAAGTGGACAAATATATATATATATAAATATATATATATATAGATCATGATCAGCTTAATATCTATTTTTAGTGCTATGTTGTGAATCTCTTGATTTGCCTATTTGATTATATGCTGTCGTGTAACATTTAGGGTTTTAAGAAAATGCATAAAACCCGCATTTTTTTAACTATAGTACTAAAGTACCATTAAGTACATACAACATAAAAATGAAATTAAGAATTTCGCTAACATTAATAATACTTGATTAAGTGTTTTCCTAGCAGGCATTGCCAATAAAAATAATTTGATCAAAAGAAGCTGCAAGATTTTTTCTCAAATAACTTGATACCAAGTAAAGCAACAAGAAACTGCCTTTTAATAGAGGTACAACTCTTACACTAGAAAGGAAATTGGGCATTGTTTATAAGCGTTGCAAAACCATTGACACAAAAATCACTTCTTTCAACTATTTTGTTTTTCAAAATTGTAAAGCTATTATTAAATTGAAAACTTTTAACTTCCCTAAATGCATATTGAATTTACACACTCGTGTCTTTGGTAATATAAACCATATTAGATGCTTTCGAAAAGTAACTTTCGCAAAAAATCATTTTTGAGATGCCTTTGTTAAGCATCGATCTAAGGAGGATATGTATAAAGAATGGACTAGTGAACTCTACACTTCTTGAACTATGTTATGCTATCGGGAAATCCGGACTTATGTTGATTATTCAACAACTATTCTACACATATTTATTCGATTTTTTTTAAAAATTATTTTGAGAAATTCGCAAAAATTTTTGCTTGATCTATAGGATTATAGGCGGCCTGCGGCCGCCCTCGTGCGGTGCACGCACTGCACACCTGCTAGGATCGGCCCTGGCTTTTGTTTTCCGTGCAGAAAGTTCACCATCTACTCCTGCCAAATTGCCTTTTGATTTCGCCTCTTGGCGAGAAATCTATGAAGCTTTCTTCTTCAGACAGCGATAAAATTTATTAATTATCTTGAAAATGTGTGGTATATAATTAAGGTCATATTGTAGCTTTAGAGCGTCAAATTGCTTTATTATTATTATTACATTCAATGCATTGTTATTGTATGGGGAGGAGACGATGAAAATTATGGTTGAAGATTGGGTCAAAGATAGTGAAAATTCGTGAGAAGCACTGCCATAGATAGTTATTTCTTTCTTTTAACATGGAAAGGAATAACCCATTTAGTACAGGAGAAAAAATGCGAAAAACATTTTATAATAGAAAAAAAAAAGGATCAACTCAGATAAAAATAATCAATACGATAAAATATACTATTGTCTATAGGATAACGAAGCCAGAATATAATATTAATGTTGGAGTACTTTTATATCTGAAAAATATATTCTGAATTCAAGTAGTGTTGTTCTTTAACACTAAGCGAAGAAATATTTAAATCACCTAACTATAAAATTCGTAGTATAATTTTTTTAATATGTTATGCTAATTTAATAATCTTAATTAGGACCGTGGGTAGCCTAGTGGTTAGAGCATCGGACTCCAGACCCGAGGGCCTGGGTTTGATGCCCGATGCCACTAAATACCACCGAGTATAAACGGAGTACGTGCTCGTTAAATCAGTGGGTCCGAAAGTCTTGTGGGCGGTCGCAGAAGAAACCACGAGTGCAGGGGGCTGGAGAATATTTCCCTCCCATTCAGTTCCATGCCAAAATTGTGGAGGTGGAGATAGGTGGTGTCGCCATCTATCGTTAAGAAGTCCAACCTGTCTCACAGGCAATGGCAACTTTCTTTCCTTCCCTGCGAGAAGGACACAACAACAATAATCTTAAATGCAATAAGTAAATTTATTCATAGTTTTTGGAAGAGGTTGAAATTTTTTTTCTAAGTTATTGCTGTTATTTACTTTTGATACGAAAGCAAGTTTCTAAACTCCAGTTGAAAGTAGAAAAAATATCCAAACATTCAAATATATCTTCTTTTTGTTACATAAAATTTTCATGCTTACGTAAAATTTGGGCTATATTCTAAAAATACGTCGCGTTTTTTTTTTTTTTTTTTTTTTTTTTTTTTTTACTATAACATTTGAAGCTAATTGTCAATTTATCATTACAAAATAGTAAAAAAAGTACAGAACATATCTTTTATACAAAAAAAAAAAATGGTTCAATTGAAACTGAAATTAATGCTGTAAAAAATACTGCACTTTCTATAGATTATTAATATCTGTATGTAATAATACTGTTGCAGCATTTTCCCATAAAATTTTTACTGTCACCGTTTACGATAAGACGTGACATACTTGCGTGCATCTAGTCACAGAAATAACTTATTAAAAACAAGATGAACAGGTTTTTTTATTTATATAAAAAGGAATTGCGTGAAATACAGTACAAAAACCTCTTTTTTCCCATGAATCATATATTCATTCTTACATTAAAAATTTAAAATAAAGCGAATAAATAAATAATATTTTAATAAAAGTATTAATGGTTTTTTACTAGCTGTTTTGTAACAAAACATTTTAGGATTTATTTGATGGAGGGGGGGGGACTAAAATGTATATACATTTTTTTAATTAATGATTAATAAGATGTATAATTTAATAATCTCATTTTATATAATTATTGTTTTATTTAATGTAATCGAAAATAAATCAAGATCATTTGAAGGCGATTCAATTTTATTACGTAACAAAATACCCATATTTATAGATTTATTTTTTAGTAATCCCTAAAAAAAAAAACTTTTAAAAGACTATACAAACAGAAATTCAAAAAGCAACTTATATATTGACTAAATATTTACTTTCTGTTTTTTAGTTCTAATACATATTTCTTTTAACCTAGTTAACTTATTAGGAAATATACTTCAAGAGTAATTGTACTGAATAAAGAAAAACACTATCTTTTTTTATGTATTGAGTGTGTTACTCAGAAAATACGATTATAAGATCCAAAAAAAGAACAAGTATGTATTGCCCCACCTCCACACCAGTTGCATGCAATAATTTTGCACCGCAGTAACTCATAAATGTGATTGATGTCCAATGCTATTGCTTGCCAAAATGTGTGATCTGCAGATGGTTGTGGATGCCTGCTTATCAGAGCTCAAACGTGCCCTATTGGGGAGAGATCTGGCAATCATGCTGGACATGAAAATTTAGCGGAAACACGAAAACAAGCAGAATAATTTTCGGTATCTATTTTTAGTGTATTCTGGGCATTCTTCTTTTTTAAATGTAAGCCATGAGGACTATGAAAAGAAGGGTAACACTGCAGGACCTTGAATCTCCTTGACATACCACTGTGTTTGCACTCAGTTTTCACTTCGCAGTTATAAAGTAATTAGAAATTGAATATTATTAATAACTAGCCGTTACCCACTCGCTTCGCTGGGTATTTATGATGTTTTATAAATATATACTGTTTATATATTTTAATGAATTAAAATATAATTAAATTATTGATTTCTAAGTCCTAGCATTAAGAATTTGATTGTATTGAAAAATATACTTATACCTGTAACTGTCGCCTCTTGATAAAAAAAAAAAAAAAAGAGCAGAACTCATCTAATTTTTATTTTTTAAAAATCTCTAAAATTGAAGAATAGAATGTTGTTTGCTCTCTTTCGCAACCCTATAACCAAGTGGGCTACCTCAAAACAAAATTTTTGGTGGATCTCTACTCCGTAAATTGAACATGCAAACCAAATTTCAAGTCTAAATCTAACAGGGGAAAAAACTAAAGTTTAATTATCAATACCACCCGTAATCCCGTTGAGAGCCGCTTTCCAAAATAACCGTTCTTAGCAAATTTCAATTCAACAAAAGAAAAATGCAAACCAAATTTCATTATTATAGTCCTTGTAGTTCGAAAAAAGGAATTTTGTATGCCAAAACGCCCCAGTAACCTCTTGCTCCCCCAAGAGTTGATTTTCTTCAAATTCCTACTCTACGAAAGGAATCTGCTTACCAAATTTCAAGACTGTACATCTAATAGTTTAAAAATGGGGATAATTACCTATAACGCCCCTTAAGCCCCGCAACGCCACTTGGGGATCTGTTTTCACAAAACCCATTTTGTAGGGGAACTGTACTCTATGGAAGGAATCTGCTTACCAAATGGGAAGACTGTGCGTCTAATAAATTAAAAATGGGGGGGGATTATCTATAATGCCCCTTGAGTCCCCGCAACGCCATCTAGGGGTCGATTTTCACAAAGCATGGATCTTTAATCCATGAAAGGCTTCTGATTATCATATTTCAAGACTATACAACCAGTAGTTTAAAAGTGGAAATAATTATCTATAACGCCCCTAAACTCTCCCCCCCCCAACGTCACTTGGGGGTCGATTTTCACGAAACGCATTTTGTAGCGTATCTACCTTATGAGAGGAATCCGCTTACCAGATTTCAAGACTGTATGACTCATAGTTTAAAAATCGGAATAATTATTTATATCTCCCTTAACCCCCCGCAACACCCCTTGGGGGTCAATTTTCCTAAAACCCATTTTGTAATAGATATTTACTCCATGAAAGAAACATGCCTACCAATTTTCAAGCTGGTAGGTCAAGTAGTTTAAAAACGAAAATATTTATCTATTACGACCCTTAATCCCCCACAACTCCACTTAGAGGGCTATTTTCCCAAAACCCATCTTGTAGCTGATATCTACTCTATGAAAGGAATCTATTTATCGAATATGAAGACTGTGCATCTCATAGCTTAAAAATGGAAATAATTATCTATAACGGCCCCTAAGCCCCCGCAACACCACTGGGGGTCAATTTTCACCAAACTCATTTTGTAGCGGATCTCTACTCTATGAAAGGAATCTGCTTACCCAATTTCAAGATTGTACTTTGAGTAGTTTAAAAATGGAAACAATTACTTATATTGCCCCTCAACCCCTCGTAACGCCCCTTGTGGTTCGAATTTCGCAAAATCCGTTCTTAGCGGATCTCTACTCCATGAAAGGAACATGTCTACCAAATTTCAAATCTGCAGGTTGAATAGTTCCGGAGATATCGTGATTAGTCAGTCAGTCAGTGAGTGAGTCGCTTTTCTCCTTTATATATATATATATGCTTATTGAAAAGAAGAATAAAAATACATTTGTAAAAAGGAGAAGTTAAGTTACAAGCATCCATTCCTCAAGCTACACGGGCTACCTGGGTGGGGCTAAATGTGTAACAGTGATTGCCGTTATGTTGGGATCCCCGGCAATGAGAGAGCCGAATCGTCTCAACCAGATGTCCCCTTGATTCTCAGAAGAGCAAAAATCATTATTTCCACATTCATTGACATATATACTACCGTGACCCAAAAAGCCAAGAACCTTAGAAAGCCTTGCGGAGCTCTGGCTACTTTTGTTCCAATCCTGAGGCACCTGGAGGGAGCCGAGGCTGTTGCCCACTTTCGCCTAGCCACCGGACATGGCTTTTTAGTATACCTCCACTGGCTTGGCCTAGCTGCTGACGAGATCAGCCCACTCTGCCGCCATTCCAGAATGGATAGCGACCACCTGCTCCACTGCACTGGACTCGATAAATGCCCAGCTGACGACATCGTCAGTTGGTACTGGGAAGCTCGGCTTCAAAAGGTCAAGAAGTCAAGCACGGGCATTCGATAAATAAAATAAATAATTTGTAAAAGTAACAATAAGAAAAATCCTCGAATTTGTTACCTAAAATAAAAATAAAAAAAATTCAATATTCATAAAAACATAAATTAACTATTCATAATTGGGTAATTTATGAAATTTGATAATGCATTTTTTAAAAGGTTTTAGACACATAATACACATCGATCCTCATACAGCAATATATTTTTGTGATTATAATTCTAAAGACTACCCGAAATGTGAAAACTATTTGTGCTTCGTAATATTAAACCATCACACCATCCAATTCGAATAGAGTAGTTATATAGTAGAAATATTCATTAAATATATACGTTTTCATCAAAGATTTTTGTTTTTCGCTGTTTATTCAAAATGCTTCGTTGAATAAACAAAAGCAATATTTTTAAATATTTCAATGTAAATAATTACAAAAAATATTCAAGGTTATTTAGTGTATGGTTATGCTTCTATAAATCGAAATAGAACATTCCAGTAAGAAATTTGAAGCATGGAAATGTCTCTTAATTATGCACTGCATTGCAGATTGCAGCATTTAAAGAGCCCGCTGTAATATAATCTACATAAATAATAGTGTGTGTGTGTGTGTGTGTGTGTGTGTGTGTGTGTGTGTGTGTGTGTGTGTGTGTGTGTGTGTGTGTGTGTGTGTGTGTGTGTGTGTGTGTGTGTGTGTGTGATATTTTAAATGCTTACAGTGGAAAAATATTGGAAAAGTCTCGGCTATAATAATTACTGAAATTTCAAACCTTTTGAATTATTTTTTAAAAATTTTAATTGTTATTTTACTGAAAACATGAAAGCTGCTTAGCGAAAAACACAATGATGCATCCCTTTCAAGGAAACATTTCTACTGGCATATTGTCGAAAGCTGATGGTGAATTTGACGATATATCCAAAATTACATTATTGAAACTTTTATTCATCTTTTATCACTCTGATAATTAAACCCGAGGAGCAATAAGAATTTTTATCCTATTAATTACTAGGGTTGGGACATAAGTCATGGCAACTATTTTTTTTTGCAGATATGTGAACGGATCACAAACGTATATGAGTCATGTGGAAGATCTGCTGACATAGTGTGTATGCAGTACAACAGATGGCTCTGTGATAGCTGGTAGTAGGGCAGCGAGAGCTGTGAAATCAGTCAGTTGGTGAGTGTCGTGTGAGAGGGAAGTAACCCGTGTTGAGCAGCGCGCTTACATCAAAATAGCCGTTCTCCGAGGGAGAAATGAGATGGAATGTAACGGTGAATTTGTAGAAGCCCTTGGAAATAAAGCTCTATCATACCGTACAGTAGCACGGTGGGTAGAAAAGTTTCAGCAAGGACGTGTGTCAACCAGTGATAAGCAACGTTCGGGACGACCGCTCAGTGTGCGGACCGACTTGGCCCGTGCCATCATCCAGCAGCTCATGGATGAAGACAGACGATCGAGACAACAAGACAAAGTCAAAAGTTGACAAAGTCATGTCAACTTTATGTGCACTATGTTGTCATTCTTTTACACCGTGAAGGTCATATTGCCCTGTATACTGCCGTAATAAATTAGTGTGCTACGATATTTCAGTGCTATTCATTGTCCCCACATGTAGTTATCACCTTGTCCTTTCGTCTGTATATGTCACATTTTCCAACCGGACTAGTATCTTCAAGAAAAAAACTAGTTGTCATGACTTTTGCCCCAACCCTTGTATATGGAAGCACTTATTTGGGTTATGATCTTGTACGATCCTACTTCCAACTCGCTAACTCGTCAGTCGTAAAGTGGATGTTTCCCACTGTTCCATGCATCCTCCCTTTAAATTTAATATTAAGAAGTGCGATCACTGGCAAAGCCACCTTGAAGATTAATTTAGATAGCCTTGCCACCGGTCGCTACCACACTAGGTTTTCCGCTTAGAATCAACTCTTAACCCTTATCTCGCCTACTCAACGATCGGCACTTAAATAGAAGTTTGCATTTGCATAAAATCAAGTCCTTTCAGTTCAGTTTAGTGTAGTGATAGCACTGTAAAATTGGAGACTTGGCTATCGCCTTATGCTCCGACAGAATTTGATGAATATAGAAAAATCAAGTCCTCTCTACGGAAAGCGGTTTTCAACTAAAATCACAGTTAAAAAGAATATTCTTCCCAAGAGAATTAGAAGAAGCCCGAATAGAACTCGGTTCAAGTTTAGTTTTTGACAGTGATGTAATTTAAAACTGGGTATCAAAAAGGTTGCAATTTTGCAACAGCAATCAAAATCATGCGCACCCTTTATACTTGCTTCATTACAAATATTTTTTGTAAAATTATATTTGAAACTATTTTTTTTCTTCTCAAAAACTTTTTTTTCGGCCTATATTTTCTTTGAACAACCTCTTCTGGAAATAGCGTGTGCTGTTTGCTGTTCGTTCATGAAGAAAAATGCAATGTATAGAGGATAGAAGGGGTCATTCCTGAATAGGTACAATGCTCTCGGCATACTTGCCAACCCCTAACATGAGGACTTTGAATTTGGATATATTTAAATGTATGAATACCTTTGCGTGGTGGACTGGGTCCTTACACAACAGAAATATACGGATCAACTGAAATACAGTTCACCTTCAAATTCGATATTTGGTGACAGTACTCATGAAATAATAGGATGATGAAAGACATTCCTTTAACAATATTCAGCAATAGAGCTGATGTTTTACATTGTTCTTTTCTTCTTCTCTTAAGTTTTCTGAGATGGACCAGGTCTCCCCAAATAGTTCTCTAGACATGTATTTTCTCCTTTCAACCGTGTAGCTTTCCTTTCTTACGTTTCCCAAATTTTAGGAACCATCTCATTTTCTTCTATTTATTCATTCTTTTCAAAGACTCAAAAATACATGAAAAAATCAAACTTTTATATTTTCAGGAAATCAATTGTAATTTGTCATAAAAAAATCACATGATGTAAAAGTTGTTTGCTTTGGTTTGACGTCACAATGTTTCAATCGATACTATGGTTGCCACCCAAGGTCCACGGTTCGAGGTTAGTCGTGGTTTTGTTGTGAAACAACTTAACGTGCGATCTATCGACAACAGTCGCAGGTCGACGTCTTAATAATGTCAATTTTAGAGTAGTTGATCAGAGAAGGATGAAATGATCCTTATAGACTCTAATTTTTTAGTTAATTTATTTTTGTATTAAATTGTCTGTTGTAAAATGTCTTATATTGGCGGTGAAGATATTGGCTACATCAACAATCTGAGTTTCAACCAAGACCATGGTATTTTTTTTTTTTATTCAGTGTGTTCTTTGTTTTGCTATGAACTACTACGCGCTATTTGTTGTTTGTAATAGATAAGCTAATTATATATACTTGTTTTATATTTATTTGTTCATCTCGTTATAGATTTCCATGAAACGCTGAGGAATATTCTTTATAATCAATAATTGTACTATGTTTATTTTTGTATTATTACTTCATATTAATTAAACGGGTAGATATCAAATTTCTTGGATTAAAATTAAATCAAATTTAGAATTGCTGAAATTAATTCAAAGTTTAGTTTATCAATTTTTAACGAATATTATTTTTATTCTATCGCAAATGTGGAGATTTTTCCTTACATTTTTTTTTTTATTATTATTAGTTATCTAAACAAAGCTTTAATTATTTTTAGTATCTCAACAAAGAAGGGATTTAAATTCACTTTAATTATGTTTGACTTCTATTTATTTTTTAATTGTTATAAAATTTATGTATGAATGAATATTTAAATTTGTATTATTTTCCTTCAATTCCTATTATAGTTTTTGAAAATTCAAAAAAACAAAATATTTTAATTTATTTCAAACCATAGTGATTAAAAGTATTCTGTATCAAAATATTGTTAAATTTTTAGTTCATAAAAAGCTTTTGGTATTGATTTGTTTAAACATTAAATATCACATTATTTGAAACAAACCTTTTAAAAGGTGTTTATCATTTTAATAGTCATTTATAATTTTTAGATCAAATCAGTCAACGTTAAATACAAAATATAGCTTCAGAATTATAGCTTTTGTTAAAATTATAGTAAGTGCTTATTAAAAAATGAGAGAAATAATTATTTAAAATATGCTATCTACTTTTTTAAATTTAAGTCATTAAAATTAGTTAAATTATTTTTAACTATGTTTTGAGTATGTTATGAGGTTTTCCCAGAAAGATAACTTTATTATGTGTAATATATAAAACTATTAAAATATATTGCAAACTTGTCATTTTAATTTTAAAATTATATATAATAAACATAAATGAGTTTTTTTTAAAAAAATATTTTATTGCACATGGTTTGAGATCACACCATTATTTTTTATATTATCAAAAATTTACTGTTAGATCAGTAACTTTTCTGCTCTGAAAATTAGTGAAAGGAAATGCTTTCAAAAAGTTAGTACTCAAAATTGCTTTTGGGGGGGGGGGGCACTTGTAATGAGATGTTGAAATGGGATACATTCAAAACAGGAGACATGCAGTTGTCCATCTAGTTTCCCTCTTTGTCCAAGAGCAGGTCAACTATAACCCCCCTCCTAAGGTCAACTATTGAACTCTCCCTTTTGTAATGCTTCAGACCTCCCTAGGTTGACCTTGAACTGAAACCAACCCCTCAACCCTTATAGTTGCTAAGTTTTCAGCATCATTTTTTACAACTAAAGAAAAATAAAGCTTGCATTTCCTCTTCTTTATTACTTTATTAAATTTCTTTTTTGATTTATCTTAGTTATTTAAATACTGCTACAAAATTCATACATTTTTTTTAAATGTATGCATCAAATTTATGCAATCACAATTATTATTATTTCATCCAGTCTATATTTTAAGCACTTACTTGCAAAGTGTTTCTCATGAACAAGTTCCTCTAACATTTGAAAGTTGTTCTTTTCTTCACTTGTACGTTTTAGCTAGTGAAAAAGAAAAATACTCAAAATTTTCTTATCAGATTAAATGCAATATAATTTTTCCTATTAGTAATAAAAAAACTGCATTCATTAACATCCATAAGTTTAATTGAGCATCAGTCATAAATTAATGGTCATTTAAATTGGGCATAATTGATTTATTGCTTAGAGTTGGAAACAGATATTTAGATAACTTCAGAGTTAAATGTTGCTTAAGAACATATTTTTAAAATAAATTATTTAACAGATTTTTTTTATTTTGCACAATTTATAGTTTTTGTAATCTATTATTAATTAATATTTATGCCTGCTTTATATTCTCAAGCTATTGGTTTTGTCATCAATTTCTTTTCAAATAAGAGATTCAGCTTTAAAAATTCAATTCATTGTGTGTAATGCAGGAAAACTTGTTCTGCAAAATATTTTAGAAAACAGAATATCCATTAGAAATCAAAAGAATGGACTTTGTAATAAATTCTTAGTTTATTTGTTGTTGTGAGCTATATAATAACTTTATTTGGTTAAGTTATTTTCAAAATTCCTTATTTATTCTTGCTTTTTTGAAAATCTTCCATCTTTAGAAGAATTTCAGTCAGAAAATTATTTGATCATCTGTGCCTTTTGCACTCAATTTACTTATCTATAAGTTAATTGTTTAAATTAATATGTTATGTCTGTAATATTTGTTTTAAATTTAAAGTTTTCCATATTGATGTGAAAATGCTGACATTTTCTTATTTTCAAACAAAAACTAATTCCATTCTCCCATTTCAGATAATCTAAAATGCATCACCTTCCAATTATGATAAATGCATTGAAAAGTTGTTTGTTAGTCTCATATCTGGGGGGAGGGGAGAGGGAAAATTTTTCTACACTAAAAAAAGCCACTGTAACGCCAGGCTATAGAGAGAGAGAAATACACGTGTCTGACTTCCGAAATATGGGGGAAATTTCGAAAAAGGGAATTGTAATGCCGCTAATTTAGAAATCACGCATAACCAGGAAGTTTTGACCCAGATAAGGGAAGGAAATTTCTATATATGGCAATATGTTATGCATTCAAATATGTCTTTGCATCACCAGGTTAAATGGAGGGGAATGAAACCTTTCTCACAATGAAAAGAAGTGAACAAATTTTGAAAAAGGAATTTTAATGACATAGTAGAAATCACCCACATTGTGTGCATACACACACTCACAGAAGTGCTATCATTCTGAAGGAAACAAAAAAATTCCCATGAGGATTAAGCTATTCCCTGGGTAAAAGCTCATGCAACACCGAGCTAAGCGGAGAGAGAAGAAACAAAGAAGTCAAAGTAATTTCGAAAAAGAATATTGGAAAGTGCTGATTTTGTGAAGAGAAGGGAAAATGTTAAAAAAGAAAGCCATGCCATGCACTCACATCGTAAGCATACACACCCACACAGAAGTGCTAGCTTCATGAAGGAAGGAGGAAATATTAACATGGGGGTTAAATTATACACTGTGCAACGCCAGGCCATGCAGCTAGTTCCAAATTAAAATTCGATAATCATAGGATCCTACCTTATTTATATTCTTATTTTAACTAACCTGTTTTTACCTTATCAAAATAAAAAATTGAATTTGTCCCATAAAAGAAATAAAAATACTTTTACAACTGGAAATATATGGGGTAAGAAGATTAAAATAAATCGGTACCAACTTATTAGCGTCATCCCAACAAAATTTGTGCCTTGCCAGTAGTGACCTGATATCAAAACAACAAAGGTTCTTACATGTTTTATTTAAAGAGAAAAATTTTCATGGCACTATTTTGGCTTCGGTGATAGTAATACATAAGTACCAAAAATCTACACAATTTCAATATTTCTTCACAGAAAAAAAAAGACATCAAATTAAAAAATAAGAAAAAAATTCTTTTTTTTTTTACACAAACAGTTTTATTCTACTTCCATTCTTTTTTTTTAAAAACCAATTTTTCTTGCCCTTTTGATCAACTGCTTTTTAGAACTCATTCTTCATAACCATAGTAACTGAATGCAAATTTTATATAAATATATGTAATAGTGATTATAAAATTGCCTCTATGTTTGTGTAATATATGTAAAAATATGTTTAAAGATATTGAAAAATACAAACATTGTGACAATTTTATTCATAAAAAGAACCATTTATTTAAATATTATTTTGTTCCAAATTTAATGTATTGCAGGATATTTTTTCAATTGCTAGTGATTAATACTTTTGTTATTTTAACCATATAAAAAGTTAATACAGTTGACTAAGTTGATGTTTGTCTTTTTAGAAGAAATTTCTTCCTTCAAGAATTAGTAAATAATCAGCTGAGTACATAATTGAGTAAATAATCTCTCATTGTGTAAACTTGTGTATCATTCAAATGTATTACAACAGTTATATATATATTTTTTACTTGTTATATATAGTAATAACTTGTTATATTTAATATAATTTTATTCCCAACTTTCAATTTTCTGATTACATCCAACACAAAGCGCAAGAACTCAAAAATGTAAAATCCTTTAGTTTTTACATGTAAAAAACGGTAACTATATTTCTTGAAACTGCTTCATCTATTTTCAGTTGTAAAAAGGTGCAAATCTAATTATGCATAAGTACTAGAATGAAAGAGAAAAAATTAGTCAAAGAACAAATGAGATGATTGTGAAGGGGGGAAAAGATTGAAAAATAAGAAGATGAGTAATATGACAAGGAAAGAAAGAATTCTTCCACCTGTGGAGATGAGTAAGAAGTGTGTGAGGAGGAAGCCAAATGGATGTTCCTGCTTTTTCAAAAAAAAAAAGTGCTGTTCTCCATGCTTCCCATCCTTATATATGATAATGCATGGGTAGCTTAAAATATTAGGTCTTTTGAGACAATCTTCTGCCTCAAAAAATATATATAGTTTTAGAAATATTTCTTGTAAAATTTTAGTCATGTTCAACTGCATATTGAAAAGATTATCTCAATTCTCTTTGTAGGCTTTAATTACAGAATTTATTATTAAAATCTTAATAAGCTTTCAAATTTTTCTAGCTCTAAATTGATCATGTGTTTTTATTTTCAGTGGTTAAAAAAAATTGTCAATCATTGTTTTGAATAAAATTTTGAATATTTGATCAAAATAAATCACATTTTTAACATTGTATACTGATTGAAAGCAAATTGACTTTTTTACTTTTAGTCTGTATTTAATTTTATCTTTTGCCTTAGTTGTACTGTTACACATAGCCTTTGTGTTTTACTGACTTTTTAGTATATATTATATAAATTAATGTATATTTTAAACCATCTTACATTCTGTGGTGGCGCAAAAAGTTATTTCTCGGGGGGAACAGTAATGAATATTTGATTTATGAATGAGAACATTTAATATTTTAGAGAATATGAAACATTTCGTTAATGAAAAATTAATGTTCTATAAAAGAAACTGTACATCTAGTTCCTCATTTATAAACAAATTGCTACATTTTAGTAATAATGGAGCTTGTTACATTTCTGTGAAATTTATAGTAATGTTCCTTTTCATCATTTTACCAGGATGTTTCTCCTGTGCTATGGATAATGGGATAAGAATCTACAATGTCGAACCTCTCAGAGAAAAGATGCATTTAGGTATGGTTAATAATCATATGTATATTTTTGTCACCACAAATAAATTGGGTACTTGAATATCATATTGCCGACCAATTTTGCAAAATCGAAAGCCATCACCCATTTAAAAAATGCTGTTATGATTATTGTGCATGGAAATGGTTTTCCCTATTGGCTGCATATTGTGGCATTTGGTGACATCCTTTGATTTGACGAAATTGGTCGACAGTATAATGCGTTAATGTCATAAAATTTTTAAAATACAGTTATTTTATTGATTTCAAATATTTGTTAAGTGGAGATTTTTCTGTACTTATAAAAAGCATTGATATGATTAAATAATTGACAAATTCTCCCCCTCCCCCCCTATTTATCTTTTCATCTTGATGTATGATGCAAGAATCTATTGGAAATTTGAAATCTTATATATCCAAATGAAAGATGCAAACAGCTAGAAAAAAGGATGTAATTATTAAATTATTCAAAATTATATTGATGTTATTTTTTATGTGAATTATATAAACATATGAACAATACTTTCTTGATTTTATTCAAAACGTTTATGAATTTTTTTTTGCTTAAAAATGGTTTGACTGTCATTTTTTTATCTGGTAACTTTTGCTGTATTTAAGTTTATTTTTTTACCATTATATATCATATTAATCATACACTGGAAAATTCATACCTTATTACAGGTATAAATTACAAAGAAAAATATTTTGCATCCTGTTTAAGAAAATATTGTATTATTACTATTTTAATATTAATTTGAATACCTTCCATGAACTTTGCTTTGTAAATAGAATGTTTATCTGAACTTTTCTCACTAATAACAATCGGGGAAGAATTTTAGTAAAGAATCAATATACTTGAGAATACTTCGGTTATAAATGTATGATGTGTTGCAATTTTTAAGTGAATTAAGTTTTCATTATTTTAACACACACAAAAATAATCCCTTTAATTTTTGTAAATAGTTTTCCATTTTATTTAGTTTAAAACTATTAATGTTTATATATTATTGTTATATAATTATTTAACATTAGTGATGTTTTTTTTAATTTAGTTAATATTTATTGGTTAAATAATTTTACTTTATTAAATTATTAATTTAAATTGAATTATTTGATTTATATATATATATATATATTTTGTACTTGTGTCATTTCTAACTAGAATTGAACACAGGATATTTTATTTTTGAAATACATAAAGCTAAAAATGAATGTACAGGATCCAGAGGTGGGAAGGAGGGTAATGAGTTTAAAAAAAGACATAATTTTTTTTTCAAATCAAATCCTGAAGTTTTCCAATAAGTATTGTTATCTTAAATGTTGATTTTCCAAAAGAAGGTATTGTGAAATATATTTTTGATCTTAAAATATAATATTGTTTTGAAATATAAATTTTTTTTTTAGCCATAAACTTTTTCTTGGACGTAATATTTGCTGAAATTCTAAAGTTTATCTAATAATTCTAGCTGTGGATAAATGTTGAATTACTGTATTTATTTGAATCTAAGTCACAATTTTTTCCAATATTAATGCTACTGAAAATAGGATTCGGCTTAGAATTGAAGGGGAAAAAATTCCCTGGATGGGGGAAATTATATAAATGTGAAACTCTGGTGGTTAAAGCAATTACAGGCTCATGTATGTTTTTAAAAAATTTTAATAGTGGTAAAAGAAATCAATTATTCACTTCTTAATAGATGTCTGTTGATTTTTTTTTTAATTTCATAAATATCAGATATGAATAAGCCTATTATTTTTCATCTTTTCACAAAAAAGTATTGGGAATTCGGGATGCGGCTGAGATTTGAATAAATGTGGCATTCAAACAATTAGCATATGTATCATAAATAAAATATATATGTTTTATATTTAATATTTGTGTGCTTTTTTTTTAAAGATTCAGCAACTGTAGGGAGTGTTGCATTATGTGAAATGTTATATCGCACAAATATAGTGGCTATTGTTGGTGGTGGTCACAAGCAAAAGTATGCAGAAAATACAGGTAAAAGGAATTAAATTATTTAAAATAATTTAATCTTAACTGAATGTTTTATATGAAATTAGAATTTTTGTGTTATTTTATAATTGTACCTTCATCAGTATTAAAAAGTTATAAAAAACATTTAATTCTTAAAAATTATCTTTTTGTAGTACTTTTCTTTTTATAGTGTTTTTGTAAATCAATTATATTAGATTGAATATAATGTTTTTTTTAAAATGTGCTGAAACTCGTCTACATTTCCTTTTTGGGAATGATGTAAACTGAAATATTATTCCTGAATATTCAAAGATTAGGGCCTTAGCATTTTTAATATTAGCTTTGTAATCAGTCTGAAGTGACTCAAATATGGGCTGGCTTTTAAGCTTATGGTTTATTAGTGTAGATCACTTAATATTATTGCAATAGTTTCTTTCAATGCACACAAAATAAGTTTGAAATGCTCAATTGGGTAAAAAGTTTAAACATTTATTACGATATAATTAACACCATGTTTTAAATTTAAAATGTAATAAATTTTTAAAAGCAAGAAGTTTTTTTTAAAAAAACTATTCTTCAAAGATGTAGATAATTTTTTACAAATTATTCTCTTATAAGTTAAATGTATATAATGTAAATATATGTTTTGAGGTATGTTAAATTCCTTTTATGCATGAATCAAATTTAGAAAGTAACTGTCTGAATTCATAAGACCTAACTAACTTGCTTATTGGTTTTCATTACAAATCACCAAGTTCCTACTGAACTGGTAAAAGGAAAGTCCTTCAATTCTTTTCTTATTTGCGGTCAAAATTAATAAATGTTCTATTTTGAGAGGAAAATATAGATTATCAGTTCTTTCTGTTACTGATTTTTGAAGTGCACTTTAATAAAAAAAAACCTTTGCATTGTTTTATGAAACTGGATTTTTAAAAATTATAGTGGAAATCCAAACATGGTGATTTATTTGATAGTTTTTTATTAATGTTATGTAGAACTATATATATATATATAACTGGAATGAGTTTTTTTAAATTAATATTTTGTATAAAAATATTAATACCTCTGGCACACTATACATATATATGATAATTTTGTATAAGATAACCAACTCTTAATTGTTTTTATATAATTTTAGTTCTGCTGTGGGACAATTTTGCTAGTAAATTTGTGGCTGAATTCACCTTCTCTTCACCAGTTCTGAATGTTAGGCTAAAAAGAGACAGGTAAATATCTTATTAAATTTGAATTTCATAGTTACTTAATTTATTCCTTCATATATAACATGTTCTTTTCTTTTAAAACACTGTAGGTTGTTTGTTGCAGAAAAGACTGTAATACATGTATTTAACTTTCCAAATAATCCCAGAAGACTGTATTCATTTGATACTGGAATCAATCCTAGAGGTAGGGTTTTAAACCATATGCATTTTTGAATTTGCATTTATATATAATGTGGTTTATATTACAAAAATAAAATTTGTGGTCTTAAACACACTTCCCTTAATACTATATAAAAGAATTAACTTAAATATATATAGCTCCTATATATATTTAAGTTAATTCTTCAATCAATTGCTTTGCTTAAAAGAATATTATTTTATTTTGAAGAATTTTTTTTTCTTTCTGTTTGTTATTTATTTTCATTAAATTTAATTTTTACTATTGAGTGGATGAAAAAAAATCACACACACAGTGTTTTTCATTGATTGCTTTTGGATGGTCTCAGATGCTTAATAATATACTTCTATTGGTATATTTTTTTCCTCATATTAGCAAAAGTCAAACATGTCTCTTTTTTTCTCATTAACAATTTTATTGTACTTGTATGCAGTTAACTCTTACCAGAAGGCCCTTACCTTAAAAGATCATTTAAAAGAAATCATTATCTGTTGTTCTGTACACAATATAATTTTTTTCATTTATATAAAAAGTTTTTCAAATTAGTGTGGAATAATTATTGAGGTTATGATTATTTTTCAAATGAAAATGTGTAATTAGGGCTAAAACAAATTTTTATTTTTTTTCTGGAAGAAGAGAAGGGAGGGGGGATTTTTCAATTATCACAATGGTAAAGTGCAGATGTTTTTCAAGATCTTGGAAATCTTGAACAGAATATGCACAATTCAACACTTCCTTTATTATTACATTTTATTAGATACATATATTAAATGTGTTCATTTATCCATATAGGTTGTTAAATTATGAATTTTATCTCAAAAACTTAAATATTTATATTTCTGAATATAATTCAGTACCTTTTTTTCCTTCAATAATGTACTCAAAATTTGAAACGCATCCATAAATTAAATTAAAATTCTAGATTTTCAAATATGTTGATAAAGTGTAAATGTTGCCGAGTGGGTAATGGTATGACATATACCCCAGCAACCCCTAGGACTCTAGGGGGCCCAAAGTCTACCTGACGTCAAGACTCTTAGTAGGATTTGTCTTGAGGCACAAAACCTGTCTTTGCAGTGGGGGGAGTCAGTCTTATTTTCTGCAATATTTTTTTATTTGAAAAATGAGCAGGAAAAAAGGAATTAGTGTATGGGCAATTTCAAATTACAAGTTCAGACATTCTAATGAAGAAATGGAAGTCATGAATTATTCAGGAACTCTGATTCTGCTTTGAGGATTTATGTTATTATTTTTCTTTTCTTAGAAGTTCCATTTATAAAACCCATAAAGTTAAATTATTAAATGGACATGCACATGGCTAACAGAAAATATTATATTCATTCTGACTTAACTGTGTTTTTTTCCTGAAATTAGCAGATATTTATATAAACTGACCCTCTTATTTTTAACTTTAAAAAAAGTTCTAAAGGTAAAATATATGGTATAAAAAAAATACTAATTTTTTATCAGGTTTGTAGTTTACAATATTTTTCTTATTGCAATCATATTTCTTTGACATAAATATAATGTTATCAATAATAAGATTAGTGAAGATGTGTTTACTACCAGTAGTGGCTCGACAGATCCATTCTCGTGCAGTTATATTGAAATGTAATTCGTATCTTGTCTGAGCTGTATGACAGAGCTTCTCCAACTTCAAATAAAGAATGCAATGATTCATTGTTAAGAGATTCAACATTACAGCACAATATGTTATGCAGCCGCCCATCCGGTATAGTGGTCAGTGAAGCTGACTGCGGTGCCGTAGGGACTGGGTTCGAATCCCGGAGAAGGCATGGATGTTTGTGTTGTAATCCTTTCTTCTGTCTGTGTTGTATGCCCCCGTGTTATACATTGCGTGGTGCACGGGGTTTATAAATATTTAAAAAAAATATGCTATGCAGAATATTATTAATTTTCTTGAATATTCTTAATCATAATATTTGTTTTATTTTAATTAAAATCTATTGTCATTTAATGCATTACTTTCAATCTTTTCTCTTCATAAAAATGCTTTGGCTTTGCAAAAAAACTTTGCTTGTTCTTTTTTATGCTTTAATTTGAAATCTTCATAATTTTTTAAGAAATTTATATTTTGAAATATGTATTTGATTTTTTTTAAATGTATGAATTTTAGGTCTTTTTCAAGTCAGCCCTTTTCCTAGCTCTGAACGGCAAGTATTGGTATTTCCTGGCCATTATGCTGGCAGTATCCAAATAGTGGTAAATATTTTTTTCATATAAGTATGTGCAATACATTTATTTCCAAAATAATAGTGTATTTTCTATACTAAAATCTATTTTCCAGGACTTGTCAAAAATGAATTCAGGTACTTCAGGTGCACCAATAACTATAAGTGCTCATGATTCAGATGTTGCATACATTGCACTAAATCAGCAAGGAACACTAGTAGCTACAGCATCTGTTAAGGTTAATTATAATAATTTAATTTTTCAACTTATGTCATTGTAATTTCCTGCTGTTCTGCTCTTTTCAATGCTTGATTTTTAATTATTTTAGGGTACTCTTATTCGAGTTTTTGACACTTTCACAAAAAATAAGATAATTCAGTTACGTCGTGGATCAGATCCAGCATCACTCTATTGGTATGTTGATATATTTCATTTGGGATTATAAATCTCTAATATTAAACTGATGTTATCTTTCTAAACTGAATTTAACTTCAGGAATGTTATTTACTATTAAAAAAATCAGAAATATGGAATGAGTCTTCAAACATTAATGAATGTAGCCATTCTTTAAAAGTTCAAGTATGTTTTTGCATTATATAGGGAAGTTCCAGTAAATAAAATCAGTTTATTTGAAATAATTCCATATTTAGAATTATGTAAACAAATATTATTTGCACTCTGTAAAGGTATGTTTGTATATTATATATTTTTGTATGTCTTTTTAGTTGCTTAATTGTTTTAAATTTATTTGGTGTGAAATATTCAATTATTCTTATTATTTCATTATAGCATCAACTTCAGTTGTGATTCAGATTATCTATGCGCTTCCAGTGATAAAGGCACCATTCACATTTTTGCTTTGAAGCGTACATACCTTAATAAACGCTTAACGTAAGTACAATTAAATGAATTTTAAATTGCTTAATACATGTGTTTGCATAACTTTTTTTTTGGTAATTAAATATTTCCAAAAAATAAGATTCACAATGTAATTTTTTATTATGTCATATATTTCCTTGTATAAACTGGAAATTCTTTTAGCTTCTTAAAGTTTTAAGTAATGGGGTTAGCTTATATTTAATTCCACTAATTTCAGGAAAAAATATAGTTTTTTTTAGGGGGGGGGGGATTTTCCTGTTATTCATCAGGAGGCAATTTTAATCTTTTCTTTGGGTATTTTAAATGGAAATTTTATTTCAAAAGCAAAAAAGTCACATCCATCAGTGTAAGTGTCAGAATCTGAGTTTTTAAATAATTCATAAAATTTATATTCACTCAGTTGAATGTCTGTATGCATATAATCATCATACAGTAAATTTTTTCACCAAGGCATAAAATGTAGATCCATGATCATATGTTTCCTTTTTTTGTTTTTGGCAACCCCTCAAATTCAGAATCTTTTTTTTTTATCCACTCTTGAACTTGTTTCTCAATTATAGAGAAATACCAAGTAACCATACTGTGTTTAAAATGTTCAGCAATCACAATCATGTGTAGTTTGAAATTAGACATGTGTGCATTTTTCTTCCTGTTCATTTTTCCAAAAAGATCATGATGAAGAAATGAAACTAGCACAAGTGAAGCATCAATATCACCAAATTCAAACTGCTCTATTAGCACAAGTAGTACAGAAAACAACAAATTAATAGGAAAAATGTGATAGGGTTAGCAGAAATAAAATAAGAGTTATTGGTGTTTAACTTTACGGAAACTTGATTGAAATATATTACAGCCATTTTACCCACTTCGCAACATTTTCCAAGTTGTGGCAAAATGTGTAAAAATAGTAAGATTACTTTATACTTTCTTTATACTTCAATACTTTCTTTTTTTCCTCTCCTAATTCAGCTTGCATACAAGTTTAAATTTGGGGTAAATTTTTAAAGGAAAAACACATTTTTTGCTTATACGTGAATTGGTTTATATTCAGAAATATATTTAGATATAAATAAGTCTAAGAGGTTAAATTAAAGAAGAAAATTAAACTAAGAAATTTTTAAATTATTGGTTGAAAAAGGGACTTTTAAAAATAAGTTTTATGTAAAATGAAGATTTGCTAGAACAATAAATGAAAATCTTTTAAATCACTGTTAACTCTTTCTTGGTATGAATTTTAAAAAAATTTCATCAAATGATCCTTTTTCTATTGCTAAAAATTTATATGTTCATTTTGAAATCAGAAGTGTAAATTATTTTTGCTAATAAGAAGTTTATTTGTTTGATATGGTCATGTATATGACATCCCATTCACTGATCTAGTTTTCCTTGCAATGCCCTCATGTTTTAAATTTTTAACAAAATGATTTCTGCTACTGTGTTTATTGAATATATTACTTTTTTTTGTATTTAAGAAAAACATCTGTATAAAAATATTTAATAAACTTTTTAAAAATATTATTTTAAAATGCTTTTATACAGCCCTGTTATTAATTCAGCTTTACAATTTTTCTTTGTCATCAGAGTGTAAAAGCGTCAGTGAAACAGTTTATTACAAATTATTTTATTGCTTACTTTATTAAGTTTTAAAAAAATCTTGCTTATGAGTATAAAAAATTATCCTGGATAGTTTTTTAGTATAACTCCTTATGGATATTGTACTACTTGAGAAAAATTATCACAATTTTGACATGCAGTAATAACTAAAAAATTAAATTACAGAAAATATAAAATGGTTGTTTAACAATTAAAAGAAATCTGTCTGGAAAAATTCTAGAGTGAGTAGATTGAGTTGGGGGGGGGGGGAGGTTACCTTCTTTTAACTATATTCTAAAGTATAAGAAGTAATCATAAAATACAATAAGAAGTCTCAATTATGTCATTTTTCTTTATTAGATGATGTGTGACACTGACTATGGGGGCTCAAAAATGCTGAAAGTGTGTTGTGATACCAAGAGGGGGTTAATATTAATAAATTTGCTTATAAACTCCCATTTTTATGTTTCATTAATTATGTTTTGCATCTGAAACTGAGGAGTAATTTTATGTGCATAAAAAAGGATTTATTGCTTTTGTTTTTATTGTGTTATATCCCTCACCAAAAGTTGACCATTTGTATGTTCAAACAAATGTTAATGTGCCTTAAAATTTTTGAAAGCTTTTTTTTTTCTTCTTATTTTTATGTTTAATTAGTTATGAACTGAACTATTGCCAAATGTAAACCTACTTACGAAACTGTGAGAATCTGTTTGGAATCTTTGTTAATAATTTCTTCAGACTATATTTGTTCATTTGCATTTAGCAAATTATCCCATTTATTTTTATTTTAAACAGTTATATTAGTTTTGTTTTGGGTTATTTACTAGGGCTTCACAAGTTATTTGTTTTAACATTTTAATTAACAGTTACATGTAGTATGATCCAAAAGTTCAGGAGCATCATGGCAAAAGGTCTGTACCTTGAAGATTTTAAAATACTAATGCACAGCCACCTTCAAAATTATGCCCTTGGGAATATTTCCTTCAGAATCAAAAAATACCTTCACCATGATTTTCTCTTAGTTCTAATACTCAATGCATAAAACACCAATACCACTCTTACACCATCGATCTGGACATTGCAGAATTCTTGTACACTTTTCTTAGCATTTCTAAAGTCTGCTGGTGTCCTATCCAAATGCTGACAAAGTTAAATGTTGCACCATTGTTTTTAAAGAGCCATGTTTCTTACGTTGCAGAACAAATATTTTTATCTTGGAGCAAAATTCCTGTGCAGACACTTCATTCACATGACATGAAGGAAACCATACTGTCCATGACAGTAGAATGAATTTAAAATATTTCTTTAACAACATGCTTTGGTTGTCATGAGAGGCCATAGACCGTGGAATCGTGCTATATATATTAATTTTTTTAATGTAAGCAGACTCATATGAAATTAATGTTAGACATGCTTTTTTAATTTGAAAAAAAATAATTAATGAAATGATATTGAAAAAAATAATTAACCATTTTGCCTCAGTTGGAGTGCCATTAAAACTTAATTTTGCAAAAGACTTTCAGAAATAAAATTAAATAAATACATGTTTTATTTTCATCTTGGCAGTGGGATTTTGTATCTATTTTTTCCCTCAAAACCAAATATAACAATATCAAAATAAATTATGAAACAAAATTTTCAGTATAATAAAGATTGCTAAATAAATGGTTATTTTATTCTAACAGCTGGTTATTACAATAATTGTCTTATTAACTGAAAATTATAAAGTTTTTTTTTAATGCTTAATCTGAAAATTAAGATTTTTTTTTTTGTATCACTCTAAAGTGTACATGATACTAAAATGATTGTACAAAATTCTACATAATTTGAATTTTTTTTTCTTTTCCTTTTATTTTATTTTTATTATTATTTTTTTTTACATCCTCACAGATTTTCTTCTGCTGCTAGGTGGATGGGCTCATATGTTGAATCCCAGTGGGCCTTTGCAAACTTTACAGTTGCGCAGGAATGTAAATGTATATGTGCCTTTGGGCCTAATTCATCTGTATATGGTAAGAAATGGCATGCCATCATGTTTGAATTTGACTTGTTTTGTTTGCATGCAATCGTTTTAAATGTTAATGCTAATTTGGGGAGAAGGGCTGTAAATATGAAGTGTATTTCAGTGTTTTCTATTTTTATGACTGCCTCGTTGCCAACCGGACCTATGAGATGTGTCTGAAAACTAAGTACCATTTTGTTCTACCACAATTGCAGTGGTAGTATTGCAGTTCAATGCTTGCACACGTCTCTGGTTGATTTTCATTCCAGTGATGCCATTACAGCCAGACTGAGTAGTTTTTATGTGTTAGTGAATGTTCAAAATGTTTGACAACTGCAATCCCGCTGACTGTGAAGTGGATTCTGTAATCCATTATTTGAATGCAAGGAATGTTAAACCATTTGAAATTCATCGTGAACTTGTAGAGATTTATGAAAAAAATACGAGTGATAAAATGATGAGAAAGTGGGTTTGACAATTCAATGATGGGTAAACTGATGCTCATGAGGAAGCACAGAGTGTGTGATCTCCTTTGTCAATGGTAGTTTGGTTGAAAAAGTGACTTAGAAAATTTGTGAATACAGACAATTTGCAATAAAGTTGCTTGTTATGAGTTCCCACAAATTTCAAAAACCATTCACTTCAGCACCTTTCTTTAAAAAGAGTGTAAACTAGTGAAATATTTCTGAACAGTGGTGGTAACTATGTAGAAAAATAGTTTCCAACATGAGCTTTCATGTAAAAATGAATTTTGTTCTGAAAAAGATTTCTTTTATTTATAAGGCATGTTTTGAAAAAGAATTTTTTTCGAAAACGGTACTTAGTTTGAGCCACATTTTGTAACATGAAGCAATAGGTATTTTTCAAGAAAGACTTAACCATGTTAAACAAATTATTTTGTGGTATTTAATTTCATTTTTACTAAGTACTTCATGAATGTGCTCTGTTTTATCACAATTTTGTGCGTTATTCTAATTTATTATATTCTGTGTAAAAAATTGACAAATTTTGCTTTATTTATACATGCAGAGCAAAGTATTTAGTGCTTATTTATATTTTTAATAACTTTATTCATTTACATGTTATCATTTTAGTAAAATTAATTTTAACCCATAAGGAATTATATTCAAATTAATCTTTGTTTTATATTAGGAGCAATGTTGCTCAAATATTATCATAATGGGTATTATACAATTATCCATGCATTGGGTTTTTTTATATTGTTTTCATGTTGTATTTCTCACACACATTAAAAATGTGTTGATTACAATACATGGCTTTTTTACATTTTACAGTTTTAATAAGTTTCCTAATTTGGTGTATTAGGATCCTTATTTTGTGATTACTTTTTATGGAAGTAAAACGTGAATTTTGTAAAAGTCTTCTGTGTTTATATTTATACTTCTGATTATTTATTATCCGTTTTTTCCCAATATTAATTCAAGAAAGTCAGATTGCTAATAACTTAATTTCACTAAATATTTTATAAAAAGAGCGATATTTTTTTTTATTTTTTATGAAGTGTACTGCTTATGAGAAAATGGGCATTCATGTTTAAATATTTTATATATGTACTGTAAAATATTGTTTTATACAACAGATAAATATCTTTATTGTTGAAAAAAAGTTTTTATTTGTGCAGCATTGCAATAGATACCAAAGTAATATATTTTTCATAGATTTGTCCATATTATATATAAAATTTCTTTTATTTATAAAAATTGTTATGCTGCCTAATTTTATTTCTTTTTGAATAGAATTTTTTATCTAATGAAGTCTCTCTTTCCCTCAGCTATTTGCAAGGATGGCACATTTCATAAATATGTATATACGAATCAAGGTAGCTGTAATCGAGAGTCATATGATGTTTTCTTGAACTTGTGTGATGACTGTGACTTTTAAAAAGTATGTAAGTGTACATTATTTTATATGAATTTATGTAGAATGATAGTGCTTTAAATTTACGGTAAAATCCCGTGTGTAACTCTCACTTTTAACTCAAAAAATAAGATTAAAAATTACGAGTGCACATTATACGCCATGTATAAAAATAAAAAAAAGATGAGCTTAGAGGGGGAAAAAAGTAGACTTCTAAATATATCAAAATAACTTTTTTTGGAAGAAATAATATTCCTTATGAGCTGAAAGGGTTATAGTTCTAGAAGTACACTATTTTTTACTAAGGACCTCAAATAAATTTCAAAATGTAAGATCATTACACATGTGCATTTCAAGTTTAATTCGTAAAAAGGTGGTACACGTTATACAGGTATGCATATTATATGCCGGATTTTGTGGTAGTTTAATTTTAAAAATATTCAAGTTGATATTTAATACTGTGATCATTTCATGATCATACATTACCATATTTGATAGCATACATATTATGAACAATTTGCATTTAATTCACAGTATATCAAAATGTTTGACCTCTCTATCAAATACTTTTAAAACTATTGCAAAGTTGTTTTTGCTTCAAAGTAATGCTTAAAAATGTATATGATCTTTATTTATCCATTATAAACTCTTTGCTTCCCAATAAAAGAAGTTAAGTGTTAATAAAGCTTTCAAAATTTAAAATTGATGGCTAATTATTTGTTCCATAAACCATCTGTGAATTCATCACAGTAGCAGTTTATAGAAAATAGGTTTTCATTTATGCATTTTAAAATGAATTTTTATGTAGCTAAAGCTTCTAAATGTTAATGCATGTTTTTAAAGATTAAAATCACATTTAATCAAATATTTTAAGTCTTGCTGCAATGCACTTTCTTGTACTTGTATTAATGAACTTGCCAATATGCTCCAAGTTATTATAATGCTGAGAAGTTCTGTTAAAGAGATCTTAATGCACTAGTAAAGAATAGCATTAAAATTTGGAACATTTTTCAAAAAAGAAAAAATTAATCCTACAAAGTTATGTCTGACTTTTGAGTTGAGTGGAGCATATTTTAACTGCTAATTTTTTTTATTAAATCAGTTTTTTTCTGTGTGTCATGTATTTCATATATCATGTATTAACTCTGAATGGATTTTTAATTCAAAATTTATTGTTTCGTTATGTTTTTAATAAATGTTTGATAAATTGGGATGCATGAATTATAACCTACTAAAATTTGAAATATCAGGCATTCTTTCTGTCTGCTTATTTTGCTTTCTAAGATTAGGTAAAGACATTCTTTAAAATGTATTATAATTGAAAAATGTCAAGGGTGATTTGTTTTATCAGTGAGTATCTTTTCTGCTCAACAGATAAATATTAAGTTCATCCAGATATTTAAATTTGATTTTGCAGTCTCTCTGTCTTAATAAGTGCTATATGTTTGAGTGTTTAGTGGAGGGTTGGAATTTGATTGTAAATATTAAAAAAGAACATACTTTTACCATTTACAAATCAATAAGTGTGCAGCCTTAAATATACTTTACTCAAAACAAAAGGTTTCTAAATAATTGATAAAATAAAGTCTTGGAAATTTTATATTACCTTTTATGTAAAATAACTTTTTTTTAATCTATACTTACAGTACATGCTTAAAGATAGGTCTTAAGATTCATGTTCTTGTCTTAAAAATTCATATGGTGTTCCAAAACCGTCTAATGCAGTCTTTGAATGAGTTGTGATTGTTTAAAAAAGGAATATTTCTTTTTATGTCTGTATTTTTTGCTCATTTTTGAATCATCAACAAAATGCTGCTATTAACCCCTCAACTTCCTATGGTGTATATATACACCTCGTACAACCATTGTGTTAACTGTTGCTGACATGTATATGTCTTTTAAGAATTACAGACCTTTTCTTTTACCTTCGATCGATCGGTAAAACCATTCTGAAGGCTTGGAAATGCAGTACATTGATTTTGATAGTGTTTGTGGAAAATTGACTTATTGCCTTTTCTTTTTCCCAGTACTTTGCATAATTGTCCATGCTTGTATGAAAAATGGTGACTCTAGGAAGTGAATAGTGTAACTTTTCATCAGCATTTAAGTCAGAGTTTCCCAAACTTTTTTTGTCTCCTAGATCCCTTCCCATGTCCCCTGCTTATTTAATATTGATTTTTTGAAAATTCATCAACTTAAATGTGTTTTTGATAGCTGATACAGAACTACTTACTTTAAAGATTTAATTTTTTAACTGTAGTGTGAAAAAGTTAAGAAAACAAACGCATCTTAATTTTAAACATTTATTAATTAAATTAAAATTCAGTATCTGTTACACAAAATAACTGCGCAGCAAATAAATTGTTTTAATGAGAGGGAAGAATCTGATGCTTTTTAACAAATTTTCAACATTTGGCATCAATTTTGTTAGGTTGAATCCTAAATCTCCTCTATTAGTAGCATCCAGTCTTTTTTTTTTATATATATTTTTTCATTATGAAGATTGGTAACCACACTGAAATTTCTTTTCACAAGGAAAAGAAATTAAAAACTTTATCTCGATATTCCATAATTTTAGATAGATAGGTAAATGTGTTTATATTGTAATAACATATTTTGTAAGTAAATAAGGAACACCCCTGTGTATGTGGAATATTTATTCCATTCATTGAAAGTTAAAAGTAAAGCTACGAACAGGTTAAATGAGAATCACAATCATAGACCCTATTTATACACTGATTAAATCATACCCTATTAAATCACTGATTTAACCCTTTCGGGACAAAGGACGCAAACGCATGCGTACTGCCACAGCCGGAGGGTTTTGTGTGGTTAAATCTAAATCAATGTAATCGGCATACAGATCTCTGAAATATAAAATTCTCAATTAACAGAACGATCATAATATATTATTTGTCATTTTCACTACTTTCAGATTCTAATTTAGGATCAATTTTGCATCATTCTGATATTCCAAGTTCAATTGAACCTTTACGATGCTTCAACCTTGTAAAAGTAAAAAATAATAATAAATTTGTCTACCAGATCTAATTATCCATTAAAAACTACACTGCAAACCCAAACCAAATGCTCTAGTGAAAATAAATCTCTCATCTTCACTATAAACTAGAACCACGTGTCCATTTGAAGAGCAGTCATAAAGCATTCAATTCGGAAACATTCCCTTCCCCTTATGTTTATAAAACAAAAACCATGTGTATGTGAGTAATATTTCTCTAATTTCAAGAAAGTGAGATCTACATGTATCTTAAAACTTATGGACATATAATGCCATCTATTGCTAAAAAATTTAGCTCAAGAAAAGATTCCAAGTGTGTATCACAGATATGTGGCACTAGGCCACTGGCAGTGTTACATGCCTGCATGCTGGTGTGACGTTCGTCCCAAAGGGGTTAAGTGATTAATTTCAGCTACTGTAACTTGTAATTTCCTTCTTGATTGTTCATATTAAAGAATTTAGAAATTTAAATACACTATAGTGTGATTTATTCCTATATATATGTAATTTCAATTATATCTGACGTAAGAGCTTTTTGAATCTGATTATCACTTTGTTCAATTAACTATGAAACTTTATGCCTTTATTAAGTTGTAAATAGTTTAATGTGGCCTTCTTACTTAAAAATCCTTTTTGTATCATTATTATTATTATTTTATAAGTATAAGAAGAATGAACGATGTATAATTTTAATATTTATTTCTACAGGGAGTAGTGTTGTGCAGCGAAATTGAATTTTAAGATACGTGTGCTGTTACCTGGCCTGTTTACATCCTCATTCACAGTACTGTATTGTATTATAAAAAAAAGTAGTTGCAAAAAAGTACTTTATAAAATGTACTGGAATGTGTAAAAGATTTCCTCACGATATGAACTTTATTGTATATTGTATCAAATATTTTACTTTGGACATTGCTATTTTGAATGAGTTATCTAATTTGCATTTATGAATTACTGTAAACATTTCATTAATTTGATCTGTTTTTACAATGGTGCAAGTTTAAAGAGAGCAATAGTTTTTTGAACTATTTGTACATCATTGTAGATCTTAAATTTATACTTTGATGAAATACGAGAATTCATAATTTTTCAGTGTTCTTTTTTTTATATAGTTCTTGTAAGAATGTATTTTTGAATAAATTGTTTTGAATACATTTTATTGTTTTAATTTTTTATGCTTGTATCTAGTGTGTGGTGTTATTTATTGTCGGCAAAAGTTGTTGATGTTGCAATTTTCTACAACTAATTTAAGTATTATTCTTATTTCATATGTTCATCATTGGTTCTTTGAAGTATTTTGTATTTTTCCTCACAGTTTTAAATGACAATATACACCCTTTTCATTTAAATCATTGATGTTATGAATGAAATAGTGTAATACTCAGTGCCATTGTATGTGCTTGCTTGTATAGCATATGATATTTGTTCAGGCAGTTAAGTCTCAGTGTGTATATATATCAGAAATTGCATAATAATAAGATTTATTATAGTATGTCTTGGAATGTACAAAAGTTTTGTCAAGTGTATTTGGTAGACTGTGTGAATTTGTGTCTGAGTGTAAATAAGATAAGATTCCATTTCCTGCTTTAATTTCGTTGACTGTAAAGTTTTATTCAAATGTTGCCCTTTATATCATTTATAAAAGTGTTAAATATACAGTGTGTGGCAAATAAAAGTTGCCCCGAGAGCAGAGTTCCAGGTTACAATGAAACACGGCAAAGGAAAGAAGATAATCCGCTAACCTACTAATAGCAGATGCTGAAAATGACCACCATTCATCTCTTGGCACCTTTGAACCCTTGTCAGAAAATTGCTGAATGCAAATCAGAGCTGAACTGCTGAAATTGTTGGAGACCCGTCAAAAATGTTCTGTTGCAGTTCTTGAAGACAGAGTTGTTTCAGTACTTCTTAGGCTTGAGAGTTCCCCACAAAAAGTAATCATACACTGACAGTCCAGGTGACCCGGGTGAGATCAGATAAAGCCAAGACTAGACTGACCTCTGGTAACAGTATCAGGAGTGAAAATTGTGTAAATATTATCCACTGTTTGGGAGGCATGGGTATCTTTCCAGTTGAGAGCCATCCTGTTGGAAGTAACTGTAGTTCTTTTCTTCTTCAATTAATGCTCTTACAAATAGATTCAAAATGTTTGAAATGTAACACTCCAAATGTATCATCTGATGAAAGAAGATGGGACCTATAATGTGGCTTGCTGATGCTGCAAACCAAACATGAACCTTCTGATCATACAATGGTGTTGGAAATTACATGGATTTTCAGCTGTTCAGAACCTGTCACTTTTGAGAATTGACATAACTGCTCAGGTGAAACCAGGCTTCATCAAAAATAGGGGAAAGGTCCGTTGTCCAAGCCATTCATTGTTATCTCAGTAAACAGCTTGGTGTACACTTCACACTCGCATCCAATCATATCCTTTCACCCTGGCCACTTTTATTTGCCTCACCTTGTATAATTTGTATATGGTTATCTGAAAGAATCGGCATCATACATATTATATTTAGTTTTAATGAGTTCAATCCTGAATTTTTTTAAAAATATTTAACAATGCAAAATTAATTTTGCAAACAGTCAAGAATTAAAATCAAAATGTAATACCTTATTCTAGTCATAGTACAACCCCCTATATATTATGATTTTTTTCAGTCTAATATTTTTTCTAATTTAATGAATAATATAAAATATAAGGATTTTTACTATATTATGACAATTAATACAAATCTATAAGATTAATCTTAAATTGTATAATTCATTTATGATATACTTATCTTACTGTTTCTGTGTGGAGTAGTTAAAAAAAGATGAACAAAAAGCAGAATGCTTTATTCTGTACAATATTGCCATTAGTATTAATTGGCCTCATAGAATATTACAGATTTCCTAATAACATATAGTACTTTGGATGAAGAGTATTGTTTATTGCATTATTGCTTATGTAATAGTGTGCATTTTACTGATAACGAGGATTAAAATGCCTGTGATTTTATTTATTTCTTAGTGATATTTTATTTTGTGATACATATTTATCAAATAAAGGATATCACATTGATGCCTCATAATGAACTACATAATATTCTATCATTGTATATTATATGTACATAAATTTTTAAAAAGCTTCAAAGAATGGTTGTTTTTCCCCATAAATTGTGCTATAAATATTATATTCATTTGAGGGGGGGAAATTTCATGGGTGCATGGAGAAATGAAAATGCTTGTTAACTTGCTAATTTTTTGACATCTGATTGAATTACAAAATTCTGAATTTGATGGGTTATTGAAAAAAAATGTATCGAAATGCAAATAAGTTTATCTCGCTTTTAGTTCTCTCGCTTAATATATCAAATATGTTTCTATTTTTTATTTTACTGCTTCAATGTTTTTATTTACGGAAATATGTGGACCAAGCAGTTATATACTTGGAATTTGATTTTTTAATAAGGAATTTAGAAATTGTGATGTTATGTTTATTACTTTGACATTAATAACTGAAGTTGTCCAAAAAAGTTCTAAATATGAACCACATTATTAGAGTGAAATTAAGGTGCTATAGCGGCAGTTCTTAAATTTTCGATAGCAGCGGATCCCCTTTATGTATCCAGCCTGACATCACAGACTCCCAAGATCATGGTCACCCTTCTCAGACTCCAAGCACAAGGCTGAGCGATTTAAAGGTTCTGCAGTAATAATAAGATTGTGTGTGCTATACTTATAGAGACTTTAACACTTTTTTTTCTTTTAAGAAAACAGTAAAAAATTAATAAATATTACATTGTAGTTGCAAACAATATTGAAATTGAATTAATATTTTTAATTAAATTACACATTTTCTAGTATAGTTTTTTCATTGGGGACAATTTAAAAATCTAGTTATTAGTTATAGGTGGGCACACCTTTCAGTTTTATCTGTGAGGCCTTTCAGGGTCTTTAAAAGAAGGAAAAAATCTTAACATTAAATTATACCCCATCTCGGGTCCCTTGGAAAATTGCTGGAGACCCCTGTGGTGTCTGCAAACCAGTTTAAGAACCGCTGCTATAGCATATTTTTTTTCTATGATGCTTCCAAGACTTTAACATTTTGCTGCTTATTTTTAGAATTGAGTGTTTAAATAAGATATCTGCATAAATTTTCAACAAAGTAATTAACCAGAAATCTTATTAATAAATTATTGAAGTAAAAAAATTTTTAATATGTATACATTCTTTATAATGCTTTAAAACTCTTGTAAGAAACGAATGTTCTTATGGAATTTTCAGTTTAGGCTTGTACAATTAAAAGACGAAGCTTACAAATCCTTTTCTTCAGTGTATATTCGTTCTATGTTAAAGCAATAGCAAAATCATTATAGAAATAATTGTCTCTGCTGGTGCTAAATAACGGCCCTTACTTAAACGTGTTTCTTCCAAATAACTTTAGATTTACCAGAAACTATAATTAATAATTTTCATTGTGTCCATTTAAATCATTATTGGAAATTTAAGGGAAAATCAATCATTCTTATTAATCTTTAAAAATGTATAAAATATATTTTAAATTAAACTGTTATGTGAATAAAGCACACAGGAGTCTAAATGTATGATTCACAACTTGCCAACAATCTGTTAGATGTGCACTGTACAGGTGTTTATATATATTTTTAATAAACAAGTGTTCTTTGCATTCGTTTCATTATTTCTTTTGTGAAAACAAAATTATGTTCAATTTAGCTTTATCATATTTAAAGTCTATAAATGATTTGGACTTGGTTTATTTTCATTACTCTCTTGAACAATATACTTTTATTTATTCGCAATTTAGGTGAATTATTGTTGTATTGGATAGGAAGGTAAATATAGTAAACAAGTTGGCACAATTTTGTACCATTTTTTTCCCCCTTCATCATGTGAGTTTAATTAAGATTTATCTAGTATCCCTAATTTTCTTCAACCGGGCAATTGCCCAGATTTTAGAGATCTGGCTCTGAATTACGTTGAATCAATATAATATATATATGTATATACATATATAATTATATTGATTAAACATAATTTTATAAATATATTGATACATATATAATATATTGATTAAACGTATACAATTTTTATCACACAAGGACTTAAGGGGGCTCACCCTTGTAATGGGTTCAAAAAAGAAAAAAAAAATTCCCATAAATTGCTTCCTTAACCTGTCTAGAATAGTGTGGTAAAGTGATTTTTTTTTAATTCGAAGTCGTTATAAAGAAGCAAGTATTAGAAGAGCAGCTGTTCTGAGCGCCTATTGTGTACAGTCGGCTTGATACGATTGGCCCTTCTATGCAAATATGCGTTTTTACAAAAATAGACAAATTTTGTAGAGGTTTAAAAGGAAATACATCTATAATTATAGAATATTTCGTCGAAATTGGTTTACTTTAAAATAATGTATATTTCTTTTTTTTTTTACATATAATTTCAAAATAAAATCGAAGAATTTGCCCATTTCGAAACTTTTTTTTGCATAACTTACTTAGGAAAAAAAAGCTATGTTCATATTATATATTCTTTATTATTAATTGCTTTTTATTAAAATATCCAAATTCAATAAATTTTTTGCAATACATTTAAATGTAATCTTCAATCGTTATGCGAATATCCTGTGGATTCCCTCCAATTAATTTCAATTTGAACCTCCCATTCATTATTGTTGCCTATTTTCATTTTTCGCTACGGATCTGGGTAGCTCAGTTGGATAGCGCGTCGCTTCCGCTACACCGTAGAGCGGATCGTGTCGCTACGAGTTCGAATCCGGGGATCTTCTTCGCCTATTGAAGGTAAGTTAAGATTTACATTGTTTTAATCGGACTTGAAACTTTATACGCGTTTTTCTCAAAACTGTGTTTTTCAAACTTTCCTCCGGCGTATCTCAAGAACGGTTTGACCAAATGACTTCAAATTTATAGGGTAGACTCAGCACATAAACACGCACCAAATGGACTACGATCATTCCAAAATTCAAAATATTTCTATTTTTTATAAAAAAAAAAAAACATGAAATTCGAAACTTTTTTTTCAGAAGTCTACCAAAAATCCAATTTTTGATATTTTTAATTGAGTACAGTCCATTTAAGCTTATAGATTAAAACGCCGTTAATTTTTTTAAATTCCAGATAAACCAATCAGCCGGAATCGCGAAGGAAGTGTGAGTGAGTCCATTTTTTATCGAAATGGGTGTGTTCAGAGCGCTCTAACTCACGTTCTATTGGATATTTTTGGCTAAACATTTATACATACTCTTAAAATACATAAAAATAAATGATAAAAAAACCCCTTAAAGTTCTATCTTTTTACTGTTCGTCAAAAAAAATCTAAAAATGCTGAAAAAACAGGCCGTTACACGGGCGAACCCCTTAATAAGACCATTTTTCAAATAATTTCAATGGTCATATGTTTTTTTCCAGTTGCATTCTCCGAAAATCTGCGAATTTCGGACGATATATGAACTGGCTACATGTGATGGCCGTCGTCCACGTACAGGTCTATGCCTATCAATATATTTTATCATTACTTATTTAAAGGCGGCAGTGGTCGTGCGATTTTAAGTCATCCAAATAATTTGTTTCGGGTTATTGTTTGTAAGGGTATATGACAATTTATGCTATGTACTGTCTACTTTTCAGGGTCATAGGGGGGGCCTCAAGAAGTCGTAAGACGTCCCTGGTGCCCCGAAAGATTTAACGTTCATAAGCCCCTCAATGCGTTGGGTCTTCTGTGGCATCAGGACTTGACAACGCTGGTCAGTTTATGACTATGACCACTTATATAGGATGGACCAAAATGCACTTAATAATTTTAAAAAATGTGAATAACTTTGTAAATTGTTTTTAGAATACGAAAATCAAAGCTTGTGGAATTTTAGGTATGGAATATCTTGATTACTTACGTCTCACTCTAGCTATAGGCATGCCCGTTTTTCCGCTTAGGCACATGCCTAGGGCGCAAAAACAGGAAAAAAACAACGGCGTTTGGTGGCGAACGTACTACCACCTAACGAATCTTGTGAGCAGCATTTCTGCCCTTAAGAGAGTAAAGATTGAAATGAGATCTACTACGGAAAAAGAAATGCTTAATATTTTGATGTTGCCACGCACTCAAAATATTACCGAGGGAATTCATTACAATAATATTATTAATAATTTTGCTATGGTCAAAGCTCGAAAAAAACCTTTGCTGCACCAGTACAGTGACTCAACAAAGAATAAGGTTGTCTGTTGTTGTTGTCGTGTCCTTCCCGAAGGGAAGGAATGAAAGTTGCCAGAGCCTGTGAAACAGGTTGGACTTTTTAACGATAGATGGCAACTCCACCTATCTCCACAATTTAGGCATGGAACTAGAGGGGAGGGAAATATTCTCCATCCCCTTGCACTCGTGATATCTTCTGCGACCGCCCACAAGACTTTAGGACCCACTAATTTAACGAGCACGTACTTTGTGTGTACTCGGAGGGTATTTGTGGCATCGGGCATCAAACCCAGGCCCTCTAATCTGGAATCCAATGCCCTAACCACTAGGCTACCCACGGCCATAAGGTTGTCTAAAAATAAAATATAATAAAAAGATAAGCGAGAAGAGAAAGGGGAGAATAAACAATTTGAAAACATTTCATAAAATAACGTGTATTCTATATTACCATTGCAAACGATTTCATTAATTCACTGTACTAATTTACAAAAGGGGGATCCGTGATGCCGTAAGGTAAGAAATGAACAAGATTGGCAAACACATGCCATTACACTTTCCTTACAGCTGCCGGTTGCCAGTCCAGGTCACGGCGGGTCTATAGGTAGTGGGCAATGGAAATTCTCCAAAGAGCAAACACAAATAAAATAATGTAAGTAAAGAGAAAAATCACTCCCGAACCAAAACTGGCAGGGCAAAAACTGAACGAGGGGGTGGTGCCGTGGGAATCGAAGGGGTCGTAACAATTTAAGGTGCCTAGGGCGCCGGTGAGGTCAAAAACGGCCCTGGCTTTTGGACTATTGATGAAGGACTATGAGAAAGAACTTGAGATGGTACCCACACCATGCCAACATGAGGAATTTAAACCTCGGTTGATTTAACGTGCATCAGCTCTCCCCCTACACAGTGGGTTTTCATTGCTTACAGAACTTGAATCCACGATATATTCAGTTATACAAAAGTACCCAACTGAGCAGTAAGTGAGAAAGAAATTTAATGTTACGAAAATAAAGGTTCCTTTGTTTTCACGAAGAGAGCCCCAGTGCGTCATTTCCACAAAGACAAGGTTTTTTACTCCGAAGAAGGGTCATGTTTTTACCATTACAATAGAACGTAGTGGTTCGTTTATCCGAACGTTTATTATCCGGAGCGTTAAATATCCGAACCAAAGTCCGGATACATTTTCGAACAGTGCAATGCTCAACAGTTGTTTCCTGTGAGGCCAAAAGTGACGGGGAAACCCAAGGTGAGGGATATTTGGAGAATTTCAGCTGTGTGTGATTTGGTAGACATCTACGCGGAATATTAGGTCAGCTTGTTTCCAAGTGAGAGGGTGCATACGTGCTCTTTTGTTGATGTAGAAACTTGGATGGCGTACGATGGAGAAGACTGTGGATTTCATATGCTAAAAGATGACGAGATTGTGACTTCCTTGTAAGAAAAATCCGACCCCATCGACGATGAAACGGATGAAGACGAGGACAACAACAACGGAAGTAACAAATGCTGACGCGTTTTTTGCGTTAGAGACAGAGTGCTGTCCTACTCAACTACTGCTGCTGAAGAGAATCAGATACCTTGCATTGAAAAAACGAAGGTGTACAATGGTACAGCGAAAAATAAGTGCTTATTTTCCACAATAAGGGTAAAATTGCGACATTTTGCATTTATTTTGCTTTTTCTTCAAACACGTTTCCCGCATGTGATGATTTTCAATATTTGTATAGTGTCCAGTATCATATACTGCATGGATCGCATTCGGTTTTCAGTTAGCCGAACAATTGCGTATCCGAACGGTGCCCGGTTCCAATTGATTCGGATAAATGACGTTCTACTGTATATGAAAGTATAGAACCATCGCTCAGTTCAAAAGTATTTCCATAACGAAGTTCAAGCGAATACAAAGCTGTATATATATCGCAAGCTGTTACAACAAAAGTGGATTATGAAACTCGCATCGAAAAATGTTTTCCCAAATCCAGTTGGGGAAAAAATTCCGACTATTGTTAACATTATACAAATAAATATGCTATAAAGAATTAAAAATTATATTTGGAAACTGAAAAAAGGAAATTGTGGATCTCCCTAGGTTTAAATTAATATATATTTCTTCTGTATAATATACGCCGTATGCAATTTGTTGCGTAGATTTTTTTTGTTTAGTTAACACAGCGACACAAATTATTGGCGACGAACTGTGTAATTCTGAACCATGGTAAAGGAAAGTATGTATAATTATCTGAAATTTTGTAGATTTATAATGAATGCTAGTAAATTGTAGGCTAAGGGTCGACAACCTTTTAGCTTTGGCGTGCCAAACTAATCTACCAATATGATTCAGCGTGCCACAAAAGGACAGTTTTGAAATAATTCGATTCCCGTGATAATGCATGCAGAGTTAGAGAATAGAGTTCAGTAATATAGATTTACAGAGAGAGAGAGTGAGTTTTTTTATTATGTACTAGCTGGTATACCCGTTCTTCGCACGAGTGATTTGAAAAATTAAACAATACAGATTGAAAGATAAAGAAGTTTTAATGAGTTAATTTTACGTAAACTGCAAATTAAACGGGAAAAAAAAGCTTTTTTGCATATTTCAGCTGAACAAAAAAACCATATTTGTTAAATTTTAAGTCTGTAGATCTAATAGCTGATAAAAAAAGGTTTTTTTTTAAATTTTATTTATAACGCCCCGTAACTCTCATGTGGATCGATTTTCGAAAACTCCTCCCTAAGCTGATCTCTGCTCAGCAAAAGTAACACATTGTTACAAACTTTGTGTAATGAACGCTTAAAATAGAGTAAATAATTTATATCTGGATGTGTAATACGTTAATATTACTTTCTACTGCATGTATTTTCTGTTAAAATTGTTGCATTCGCAAGCAACGCCGTTCCTTACATTATAATAGCGATTTAATAGAAACATAGCGAAATGTTGGTGATAGAGCCATGTTGGCAACTTGGCGATTGATTGAACGGTGCTGAAGTTGATATGCTGTAGCGCCACCTGATGGGGAGCTGCAACAAAGGGGAGAGCACAAAATCTTTCTCCACAAAAAAATACATATACATGCTAATTAGCGCGTTTTTCACGTAGTGGAACAAAAGTGCTATTAGGACGCAAATTTCGTCTTCGTTCCATATTTTGTCGTCCCTTTTTCTCAGCCAATAAACAACCAATTGACCTCGGGTTTTCGGCATTGGGTCCCATTTGTGCCCTAGATGAGCCGAATCATATTTAAATTTTCCCATAGTTTTCCTATTGTAAAATACAACATGTGAAAAACGCGCTAAAATTACTGGGCCATGCCAATGATTAATATCTTGTTTTCATCGTGATCGGTTGAACGGTGTTGAAGTGAAGCGAGGTCATTTATACAAACATCCATATTTATGTATATGGATTAACTTTGCATCATTTAAAGATAATTCTTGACATAAAATAACCAACATAAAACTATTTCTTCAACAAAAATAAAAACAATAATAATTGAACATACCGTAAAATCCGGCATAAAAAATGCGCAATTTTAACACAAAAAATAAGATCGAAGTTTACGGGTACGCGTTATACGCCGGGTATAAAAATGAGAGCTTCAAAAGAAAAAAAGATTTGCATTTAAAAAAACTAGACGTCTACAAAGATCGGATTACTGTTTATTAAAAAGAAATGCCATACCTTTATGAACATAAAGCTTATTTTTCTAGAAATATACTATTTTTTCAAAATCCTTAGATCCTCGAACAAATGGCTTTAAAACATGATGGCATAGCTAACGTACATAGCAGGTTCTTTCGTAAAAAAGGGGGTGCGCGTTATATACGGTGAATATACTTCAAAATTAAATAATGCAGCTTGAAAACATAGGGGCACGTTATACGCGCAGGATTTTAGGGTATATTATGTATTTTTAAACATAGTTATTAAAGCAAGTAGTATAAAAAAAATTTTTAAGTCAATTCCTACTTAGATCAACAACAACAACAAAAAATGAGCTAGTTTTTAATGATAAATATTTTTTATATTGATACAGAAAACATTTATTCACAAACATATTTTGAGGTTTTTTGTTGGAGAAAACTCCACTTCAATAAAATTATAAGAAATGTGATTATTTATTATCTTTTCACAATTGTTTAAATTTTTCTGTAAGTCCTCGCGTGCCACTGCTACAACTCCATCGTGCCACATTGTGGCACGTGTGCTGCAGATTGGCCACCCCTGCGCTATGCCATAGGTTGCCGACCCCCGTTGTAGACTATAATTTATATGTTCTGCATTTCAGTCGAGCGTGAACAAAACCTAAAACGCAAATAATAATGTAAAAAGTATATGTAAGCGTCTTATTTAAAAGCGTTATCAAAGTTAATATGAAATATTTAAATTGCATAAAAATGCTTCAAGTATACTCAGATGTGTATAAAACACTTTAACAAATAAATTTTTAACTTTCAAATTGAATAATTCGACCACTTTTACTTCAAGCTGCACCATACGGGATGAAAAATATCATATAAAGGAGAACTTATTTGAGAAAAATACAGGTGTTCACAGGGATTTCCTCGGTTCCGCAATACGCAAATATTTATCACTGCGTGACGTTAGAACTTTGCTTTTATCGTAAAATGCGTATCATTTTCTCAGAATAGCTTTAAGAAGGTTATGAACATAATGATTGATAGCACACACACACACATTTTCGTATTTTTCTCCCCAAAAATTTACATTCGGAATCTTAAAATATTGAAACATGTTTTATAGATAACAAAGATCTACTTAATATGTATTTTTTTTCCATTTCAAATGTATAGACAAAATATACTAATTGAGGAAAGAACTGAAGAAGCAAATTGATGTTAAATTAAAAAAGAATCCAGCTGTACTGCCGAACGACTTTTATACCAAATGAAATTGCAGTAGTTATAAAATGGAATTCCGATAATCCTGTAACAGAACATCACCAGTGTGTACACAGGGAGGTTCAAAATCCTTCCATCGACCAACAGATTAATTTTTACCGAGAGATTACCTCTTGGCGCTCTTTCGTCTACATGCTTTTTAGAATATAGCCGCACAATAAGCAGGGACCTGCCGGAGGATAGAACTCGGTATCTTCCGATTCGTAAGCACGTAGTATATACTACAAGACAAAAGTGATCACTCCTGTCCGGAGGCTCTGTTACTGGCTTATTTTAGATACCGACACAGTACTTCCCCACCAGTGGTTGATAGGCGAACGAACGGAGCTATTTGTTGTTATGGCGAGAGTGTGAGTTGCGTCAAGGGAGTTTTTGATTGCTCTTTTTGCGGGTAGAATAGCGCCACGACACATCAGAAGGTTTGCCTTTTTCTTTTCAGCCAAGGTCACCAATGTCGGAGATTAGAACCCGCAACCTACGGATTCGTAAACATGTAATATACCACTAGACCAAAGTGATCACTCATGCTGTTACTGGCTTATTTTAGATACCACTTCTTGAGGTCCTAGTCCCCACCTAGGACTGTTAAATGTAGACAGTACATAGCATACATTGTCAAATACGTGTACGAACAATAACCCGAAACAAATAAATGTACATAACTTAGTCGCTCATACTGTGTGGCTGCCGCCTTTTGACTGAATGAGTAATGATGGTGTATGGTGGTAGGGCCTAAAGCCTGTATATGGTCAACAATCCTCACATGTAACCCCAGTCAACATATCACCCGAAATACCAATTTTTTCGGAGAATACAACAGGAAAAATAATTTGACCGTTGAAATTATTCGAATTATGATCTTATTAAGGCTAAGTCGAGAACGAGACGAGGCCCCCATTGTGGCCGATGCCTAGATGGTACATGCCTAAAGACATCCCTGCCCATAAGAAAGGTTTGTATACGCCATTGTACACCACGATCAAGTGATGGATTTATGTGAAGCTCGTACTCGAGAACTCAGGATTTACCGACCATGAGTGAGTGGGAGTTTATTAACGGCGTACTTGAAAAGCAACACGAGGGCTATTGGCGTAGTTTCGCACCTCGGTCAAGTGATGAGAACACCTAAGCTGGCATCCCCCTCTCCAAACTATCACACCACCTCAACTATCGACCACGAAGCTTGCGTCTTGTTAATAGCTCTGCGATCAATTAATTAGTACTTATGTATCATTTAAGCAATGCAATTCGAACAACCAGCGACGAAATTTGTAATTTCGAAGCACTATCAGGAGAAGAGTTAAAAATCCTATACGAGATGGTACCCCATTCATGATCAACTTCTATATTAATATTCGCTATGGTGTTGAAGCTCAGTTTGATGACTGAGTGAGTGTTGATTAATGTAACACAATAAAGCAACACGAGGGCTATTGGCAACAATCTGGAAAGTTTGAAATATGGTTAAGTGACGAGGACATCTGAGCTGGGAACCCTGTCTTAAAATTATCACACCACATCAACGGGAGAACTTAGGGTAGTGGCCACTGGCGTAGCTTGTCCTAAGCAGGCCCTGTATCAGAATTCCTTGTGGATCCTTTTTTGGGGCCTCAACATTTTGGGTCCCTGTAGCTTGGAGACCCCGTATCATTGATATGGCGGTAGTTACATCCCTGGCAGTGGCGTAATGTACACCCCTGCATCGAGAGGGGGCCCAGGATTCTAGGGGCACAAAGCCTGACTGATGCCAAAAAACGAATGGTTTTGTAGTCCTTTGTAAGATCCGGCTTGGGGCCTGAAACCTGACTTTGAAGGGGCCCTAATATTCTCCGTTATGCCACTGATTTTGGGCCTAAGAGATTTAAAGTGGCCCTCTACACAGCAGGTCTTCAGTGGCACAAGGCTCAAACTCGTCACACACCGGTCACGATTCCATGACTATGACCACTAGGCTACCATACTCACAAAGCCCACTTTGATGTAACATACAATAGCCTCAATTATTTCGATCGAATGTCATTGGTGGATTTCAAATAATTTAATAATCGATTTGTATAACTAAATGACTCTAGGCATAAGACAATTTAGTTAAAAACAGACTTAACAAAAAACTTGCATTCTAATAGGTTTTACAAATAATATTAATAAAACAATTTTACTAGAAAATTTTTGTATTAAAAATGATTATAAGTGTGGTTGTTTGAAAGTGATATTAAAAAAAAAAAAAAACTCAGAAATATTACTAGAAAAAATGTATACAAGAGATATGTAATCAGAACTTTAAAAAAAAAATGTATAATACCATATACATCTAAAATTGTTATAAGAAAAAGGAAATCAAAATCCAATATAGGAGAAATGTTTGTACACTATGAAACCACATAAGTATCCTAAAAATATTTTATTTTACCAAATGTGAATAGAACAAAATGACTATCCTTTTCTTCTACTTTTGGAATTAAAAATTTCTGGTGAAAAAAGTTAGAAAAAGATTTATGGCAACAATTTCTTTTTATTTCCAAACAAATACATCACACATCAACTCTTGGCACAAAAGCTACACAATATCAAGTGCATAGAATAACACAAGCTGAAAAAACCATACTTTGAAACAAATTCAGAGAACATAAAACCAGAATAATCTTATGCACATAGATAAAAATGGCAAAATTTTGTTAACCCTCATCAACTCGGAGTGGAACTGTAACAAATTAATTGATTGTCATTTCCAATAGTACATCTCTTGCTTTTTGATTTAAAACTACTTCAAATGATCAATGAAAGCACACATTGCACAATAAAATTAAAATAATATTGCTCTATTAAATTAAAAACAAATTTTTTCTTGAAGCTCAAATTTTTTTTTATTAAGTGCACTTACAGAAAACAGTAACTAAATTTTAAAATCTTTCATGTTAAAAATTTAATATTTGTCAAATTTTTATTTAAAAACAAAATCTATTCATATATATTAAGAGAAAAATACTCAACAATTGTCTTCACTACTAAAATATTAAGTACATATCTATATTCTTTCAGATCATACGTTTTGATTAAAAAAAAAAATGACTAGATAGCTTATTTCCCTTTGTGCAATAAATTATTACTTTGCCAAAAATTTTTTGCCACATTTGCTTTGAATAAAAATGCCTTAAACTGATTTATCAGCTATAAATATACCAGTAAAGTTGAGATTAGTATATTTTAACAAATAAAATGCACATTTACACAATACATAAATACAAATAAAATTAGTACAAAATGTATATTAGATTTAAACAAAAATTTGAAATACATTATAGAAATATTTTTTTTTTAAATATACTAGTATAACTTTCTCTCTCTCTCAAAAAAATAAAAATTACATTTAAAAATAGTTAACAAAATATAACTGCCAAAAAAAAAAAAAAAGAACACAAGAATATTTATTACAAACTCATTTCCTTCATAATTTCAAATAACATTTTTGTTTAATATGTAATACTTTATGTAGTACAAAAAAATTATTATATTTATAAAAGAGAAATCCATATTATGACATCATGTTCTAATTACTTTTGAATTTGAGCTTACCTTTTATAATTATAAAATAGTTCCTCATAATAAAATGCTTTTTTTTTGTAAATTGCTTACTTTATATACTTCTATATTTACTATTAATAGAGGTCTTTTAGTAATGTCTTAAAACATTTCTTTTATATTCAAAGATTTATAAAACATTAGTTCATAAATATGTAAATTTAAAAACTTGCATTAAAGATCTCATAAATGTCTAAGATTTCTATCCAAATGGTTTTGCAATACATTTTCATCCAAAAGATTGAATTTGATTATTTTCAATAAAAGTCAGATAAACATATAATTACCACAACATTTGTATAACTGTATCTTAACAATATAACAAAAAAATCAACAACTTTACTTTAATAAATACTTTATAATAGAACGTTAATAATTCACAAATTCTTTACCTTTGCTCTCATTTACCAATTCAATTTATGGGGCAAAAGTTCAGAATAAGCATTGAGATTAAGTTTTTCAACACAGATCAACAATTCAATATTTTGTTTTAAAATTAAATAAGTTTGAATTATTAACAATTGCGAAAAATACAACTTAACTTTATTTCATATAACAACCACACTTGGAAATACATATGCATAAATTCATAAAATATACAAAATTAGACCAAATTTTAAAAATTAGAACATATATATTTAAAAAGGAATTTTTCCCAATGGGCTCAAGTTGAGGTAAATTTAGAAATTTGTCTGATGCATCATAATCAAACATTTAATACACATGTTTCAACTTCACCAAGTACAACATTTTTCATTTTAATTCCCATATGAATGAAAAAATAAATGAAGTAGCAATTTATATTTAAAAATAGAAAAAGATCAATGAAATTTTAAATCTTGAAAACATAGACTATGAAACAATTTTATTTCCTCTTTCATCAATTTTAGTGAATAGATAAATTTTATTTTAAAGTCAATTGCATACCAGTATATATGCATGAAAGAAAATTAATTCTTTACTACACAGTTGAAAAAGGGAAAATTAACGACCAATCCAACAAAAAAAAAAAATAATATGTAATACATTATACATAATTTATCTTAAATGGTGCTGGGCATGTTTTTTTCTCCCAGAAGCTGCACATCAACATTTGGCTTTTAAATCATGCATTATGAAGGTATATACAGACCATATCAATCAAGCGCATAATTTTTTAATTTTGTTTCTTCTATATCATGAAATTTCACAATTAGCTAAACACCTTTATCATACTTTGCATCAAAAAACACATACATTTAGCTGCACATTTTAATACAGTTAAGGACAGCAATATGAGTACAACTACATATAGTAAACTGCAAACACATACTCAAAAAAAGAAAAAAAATGCATACAAAAATCCACTTGCACATACATGAATTTAATTTTTTCCCCCTCTCTTAAACTTTAAATGTCTTACCTTTTTTTTTCACTTAACACAGTAAAATAAAAACTTATTTTGTTATAAATGTGAAATCTACATTAAAAATTCATTGACTTCTACACAGGAGCAAAAACTTTGAAGATAGATCTAATCACAGAGACTTTAAGCACATTAAATACAAATATAAAGAATGAAAGCTTATACAAAGTAGGTTATTGAAAAGTTTAAATTCGCACAGTAAAAATGCTTAAACTTTTATAGCATCTAAAGCATTTTCTTATGCAATAAAAAATCAAAATAGCTCCATTTATAGACAAAAATAAAAATATTCATATATCAAACATATAATGATTTCAACAAAAGAAAATAAAATTGCATCCCATTTGAGCTTACCAAGTTACATGAAAGAAAAAAAAATTTCATTTGGTCCCAATTATTGTAAAAAATTACAAAAGTGAAAGAGTTTCTACTTAAATTAGACATATGCACATAAATAAAAATTTTAACTAAAAGTTTTAAAAATGACTACTTTTTTCATATAGTATTTAAGTGCTCACCATCAACAACTGGCTTTTTAAAAATAAATGCTCAACTTAAAAAAAAATGGGGTTTTTAAAAGAGAAACCCTGTAAATATATATTGTAACCCAAAAAAGAAGCTTGAGCAAACATTTTATTAAAATTTTAAAAAAAATACTGGCAGGTGAGAGATCTTAGTACAAGAAACAAATTTTATGACTTTTATTTCTTTACATAAGTGTATGAAAAAGACTAGAGGCAAAAAAGTAGCTTATTCTTTCTTGGGCTTAGGAAGTGCTGAAGGGACAACTTTAGATACAACTGTGTGAGCGCCTGAGACAACACCAGTACCAACTGAGTATGTTGTAGATGCTGCCCATTTCACACTGCCAACACCAAGCCCTACAGCTCCAGTGCCAATGTTGTAGAGACGAGAAGACATTCGCCAAATTAATCCACCATCAGAATCATCCCCTTTGTTATCTGGAAAAATAAGTTTTGAAGATACATTTCAGTTATAATCATCAAATGGATATAAGCACGGTTCCTTTTTTATATCACTGCAATTATTCAATCTTATGTATTTTATTTTGTGCTCTGTAGTTATCAGATTTTGAGTTTATTGTAATTTGTCAGATTAAAAATTTTGATTACTACTTGATTTTATTATAAATCAAAATAGTATTTATACAGTGAAAATTTTAGCAACTTTTTAAATTAAAAGTTTGGAAATTTTTTTAAAAAAAATATACTATTTAATTATTTTTTTAAAAATTAATGTTAGAGCAGAAACTTGAACCACAAAATAGATTAATTAGAATACAATATTATAAAAATAAATGTAATAGAATTCTGATAGTTTATAAAACAACAGCTATTTATACAAAATAGTAATATCAAAAGAAAAACCTAGATTTAAAAATGAAAGGATGCTTAGGGAAGATGTGTGCCATCATGTACTTGTTCTATTTGATATATGAAATGTAAATTTATTTAAACTTCAAAGATTCTACTTAAAACACACACACTATAATCTTTGCTAAAACAGATATAACTTGTCCATCCTTTTTAAAACAATAATAACAAACTTTCATGAAATCCAAAAATAATCTCTTACAAAATACTTATTAAAAATTCATTTTAACTCCTTAAAAAATAACATTGCTGAGTCTAAAACTATTCCTTTTAGTCGAGTAATATTAGAATTGATAATTTTAGTCATTAAATAAAATAACTAGCCTTAGTATAATATTTCCAGTATTTTTCATAAATTTGATACCAAAATTTAACATTAACATTTAACAAATAGAGATGCCAAATTTATAAAAACATTAAACTCGTACAAAGAATGATAAGATTTTTTTTTAATTCACTCAGCACAAAATTTAAACTACCATTCAATTAACCTGAGTATCATTAAAACTTCCCAAGTTTGTTAAATACAGTCTAACACAATATTCTAGAAAACTTTATCAATGCTAAAAGAAACACCACAGAGATAGGGAAAAGGAGAGAAAGAATACTAAATATATCAACAGAAAACTGTACTGTATAAATCTTTCTCTTTTTAGCTGCAATATACATAAGTATCACATATTTTGTAAACTTTTGTATCTTTTCAACCAGTAATAATAATCATACTTAAAAAAATTGAGTTAAATGAATCATGGGTGGCATTATGGAGAACATAGCCTGTCTGGGATATAACCTCCAATCTGTATTTTTAGAACAACTGACATACTATTGACACTTGCCCATTGATAAAATATATTTAAAAACAAATTGAATTAAATGGATAATAAATAAAAACATTCTTCCTCAGAAAATGTTGGAAGGGATTTAAATATGAATAAACTACTTAGAAAACAAATTAAACAGAACTCAGTGGTGCAACATCCCATAAAGGCCAAGGTCTACTGTGTCCATCTCAGTATATGTGACCTCGGGCAATGAGGTGCATGAGCAGATGTTCCAGTCAGGTGGTCTATCTGGCGCAAAAACCCCAGTGTTTTGCTCCCAAGCAAGACTGGAACTCATCTATCAACTTACTGAAGGGATAAAAGACTAAGTCAACCTTGCCCAGCCCAAGATTTGAACCCCTGACCTGTGGTGTGAAAGAGCAATATGCTATCACTCAGCCACTGGGCTTCACTTTTAAAACAAAGTTCTTTTATAAAAAAATGTTTCATTATCCAAGTGTATATAAAAAGGAAAAAAAATCTCTGCACTTACAGTTTACAACATTTATAAATTTGAATAACTTAGATCATACTACCAAACATATGAATTAAGAAACACTTCTGGTACAATTTTGTAACAAATAATTAAGAAAATACAAATTGTTTCTTGAACATAATATGTGGAAATAAAGATGCTGAATAGGTTAGTAAATTTGGTACTTACGTATTATCGCAACAATCACCATTGCTATTACTAACTTGCCAAGTAGACAAACCTGATTTCCTATGTGTCGTATGAGCTAAATTGGCAACCAGGTGCTTCGTTTCATATAATGTTAGCAATAGGTTGGGATAATACGCACCACAAATTTCTATAAGTAGGAATGTACCACCTCACCACAAATATTGGATTTAAAACATAATTGTGCGAGATAGTTTTAAATCTTAAAAGAAATGATTTTAAAGATCTAAAAAATAAAAGTTGAAAATAAATATAATTGCATCAAGTTAAAGATATTTAAATAAATATTAATCTTATTTATTATAGAATAAGCATCTTAAATATTATCAGGGAGATGCAAGATGCTTATTTGTTTAAGTATGATGCTTCTCTGTTTCCCTGCTGCTAACTGGAAGAAATATATGTATAATACACCACAATTTATTTCCTATTTAATATATTTAGCTGAACTAGAAGAAAAGATATAAATGCATTCTTCAAATTAAGCTTTACACATTATTTACATTCCCACACTTATATTAATAATATTCTATAATGAACATGTTTTTTTTTTACAAAAAAATTATAAATTTAATTAAATTATTAATCTAAATAGTGCTTATATACTATCACAACAATTGCCAATATTCAAGATAACTCTCTGAGATGGCAATCATAAACTTCATTTCATATAATGTTGCCAATAGGTTGCAATAATACATAAATACCACCTAAATAATCTTTTTCATAATGAGAACTACTATTTATTTAAGTGCATGGTAGTTTGTTAAATTAATACAAAATTCTCAACATATTTTTAACAAAGTGGAATAAAAGATTATGAAATCATATATTTGTACACAAAATTTCCAATACTGCTACAAACCAAGTTCTGCAATAAAATAAATTTCACAAGAGCAAAATGAATATTAAGTATAATATTACCAATAAAAATTTTTTACAATTTACCATTTTTTTAAAAATGATAATCACTAAATTTTTAGAATTCCAAACTGCTAAAAGATAAATACTTATATATGTGCAATAAATTACTGATAATTAATTACTATATTTTTGATAAAATTTGGCATATCAAATATGATGTAGATACTAAACAGTAAACAATATTAAGGAAATATTTTGTAATACAAGAACATAAAAGCAAGTACAACTGCACACACACACACAGTCTCAAGGAACTTATATAAAAAAATACTCTAAAATTCATTCATGCTCCACAATTGAAATTCATAAACATTAATAAAACTGAAATAACAAGAAATTTTAAATAGAATGATTTTAAGACATTTTCTGAAATATTAGAATATTGCACGAATAAGAAGATGTATTTAAAAAAATAAGAACTCACTTTCATCGTTTTTCTTATTTTCCTCTCCAGAAGAATTATTTTCACGTTCTTCTGACAATTCTGCCTAAAATAATAATAATGATCCTAAATACATTAATAATGTAACTCAAATTTGAAAAGTCAAATGCAAAACCACAAAAATGCATTAAAAAAAAACTGATAAAATCCAGTGAAAATAATTAAGTTCAATGAAAATTTTTATTTATGTATTTAAACATTAAGATAGTATTGTTTTGAAGATCGCTAGTTACAAATAATTTTTTTGACAATTTAGTCAAAAAATTTTTTCCAAATAATAATCATAATGTAATTAAAGTTAACGAATAAATATAATTGAAATTATTTTATTTTAGAATTACAAATTTTTTTACCTTTTTAAAGCATGCAGATATTGGTTGTAAGACTTTTGCCATTGCTAAACGAAACTAATATAAAAAAGCGCAACAGTTTGTAAGCGGCATAGACCAATCAGTATAAACTGTAAAAGATTTTGTACCAAAATATAAATTGATTACTTATTTATTTGACAGCTTTCAATAATTGTCACCAATAAATCAATAATGAACACCGTAGAATGTTCTATGACTACACTTTTCAAACAATGTGATACGTGTAAACGTAAACAGAGAATCGTCACTTAATCCTGGATGTAAATTAAAATAAGACGCCAAAAAGGAATATGGCGAACAGAAATTTTTCAAAAAATTGTTAAATAAAGAAACTTTTTCACAAGAACTTAATAAGAACAAATTAAATTTAAATTTTGATAAATAACTTCTCAGTTTTTTGATTATGAAGAAAAATTTTGGGATTAATAGGTATTTAAACTGAAATAAAACGAGAAATCAATAATTTACAATAATGCCAATGTGGCGATTTAAATCTTTTATGGCAGTCTCACTCGGTGGAGCTCAGCTGGTTCAAACCTGCTCGATAGCCTTACTGGTAAACAAGAACTAGAACTAAATGTCGTATATTTTTACTTAAATTTCATTTTCTCTATTCAGCAATAAAATACTCAAAATACAATTTTTAAATAAATAGGATCTCTGTTCATTCTCTTTTTCAAATGTCATTATAAATTAAGATTCATTTTAATTTTAAAATACATGTGACACTGCGTATTAATCGATAAAAAAAAACCTTAAGAAATAGTTTGAGGTAAAAATATATTTTAAAATGTTCGGTTTAAGTTTTTCGTATTTTATTTTTAATTTATTTAATAAACTTGAAAGCATTTAGAAAAAAAATTAAAATATTTTAGAACCCAAAAAGTTTAGATTTTTACATTTTCTATTTATTTATAGAAACCAAATATTTTTTAAAATTTTTTATTAATTTTGCATTTTGCTTTAAATTTAAATATAAAAATAATCGCTTAAATAAATTCCAACAATCATCTGTTTTTCAGAAAAAGGAAAATTAATCTGGCTGCTTTTTGTTTCTATGCAATATTTCTGATAGCATGTTGACGTCATATTATTTCTTGTATTAGCTGTTTTGGGAATAGTCTGTTTTACTTATTTTGATATGATACAAAATTCTAATAGAGTCGTGTTTGTTGTTATATAAAGGTGTGTTTTAATGTATTGGTGTGAAGTAATCAATGCTTGAAAATGGACATCGACAGAGATCTAGATGCTGGTTTATTGCAGCAATTTAGCTGCCTTGGAACTACGGATAGGGATGTCTTGATATCGCAGCTTCAAAAACTTTTGGGGGATCAATTAAATCCTGCAGGATGTGCATTTTTCTTGGATATGAATAATTGGTATAATTTTGTCGATATATAAAATTTGATTTTATATTTTGTGTATCCATGACCTTATAAATTGTTTGCATTGTTATCGTTTGATGTATAGAAGCATATTTAGATTCAGTACATCATTTCTCGTGATTTCATTTGTTTAAAACCTTATGAATAATTCTTTCCAACTATGTGATTGTCATTTAATTAATGTGTTATCACTTCGGTATTCGGAAAACTTCGTTAAACTAACGTTTCGTTATCGAACTCGCATTTTCTCAACGAGTTGCAATAACTATTAAACTAATTTAGAAAGTGTTTATTGAATGTTTCATTTTATGCATTTGACTATAATGAATTTTCAGTTTTTGATACAAATCAATGTATAGAAAACCAACCATTAGCAATATGCAAATTTTGGTGTTAAAATGTAAAAATTGAAACTAATGTAAAACGAGCTGTTAAATATTAGACTTAACGCGTGTGTTACCCATGTTTGCACCAATTTATGAAACTAATTTGTAGAATATTACACGCAACATCAATAAACATTAATGGAAATCGATAGAGCTATAAACATCATTATTAAGAATGGCAAACGCTATTATCATTTCTTCTGTCATTAGTAGAATAGCAGCTCTTGCAATTTGAAAATCATGACTAATTTATATTGATGATTTTCTGAGGTGAATTTCTAATCAATTTTTTTTTAATCTTAAAATTTTTGTTTAGGGAATTATATAAAATCGGGGCTAGCTTTTAGTATCGCTGATACTTGCATATTAGCATCACTGCATAAAACTCGAGCCATGTTATCAGAACAACAAAGATTCTGACATATTTTATTTGAAAAAAAAAAACAATCAGTTGCACACACAGAGTTTGGAGAAAATTGTCGATTCATATGGCACAAATTTGTCTGCAGTGCCACTAATATGCAAGTACTTATACTTAATACAAAAGTAAAAACTTTTTTTGTGCTATCATTAAAATCAACTGCTGCCACAATTAATGTTTTCGAATTGTAATTTTTATTCTTCGAGTATAGAAATTGGGTTGAAAACAAAAACTGAGATCGGCAAGCCTGCATCAAACAAGCCTCGACTATCCAGAAACACAGTTGCTAACCACTTTGGCCTCAAAACCAATAAATACCTAAATTCCTTTTTTAGAATTGGAAAAGGAATTTAAATTTTTTAATCTAGAAATTATGAAAGGATTTATCTATATACTTTATTTAAATGAAATGAAAATATTGTATATTAACAAAGGGGTACTTATGTATTATACTTTTAATCAACTTTGCCAAATAAAATGACGTCGCCAATTCTAAATACTTTGCAGAATACTGTCATTATATTTATTGTTTTGCAACACATGCAGGAACAGTTTTCAACAATTGAATACATATTGTTGTATTTGGGAATGTGTTTTGATTTGAAGAAATTAGTTAACATTATAATATACAAGTACCAATGATAGTTACGCTTCTTTTAAACTCCTACTATTGTCAGTTTCTTTTGTTTGGGTAGGATTAGGTATAAATAGTTTGATTTGTCTTCTTTCTTAGCAATAGCATAAATTTCTTTCGTATGTTGCTCAAAAAATCAAAATTGGTACTTACTAATGGATAATAAAATAAATGTAATTGCTTTTCTTATGCATTTGTTTTTCTTATTTTTAGATTCTCCTTTTCAATTTTTTAACTAATGAAAAAACTGATTGAAAGGAATTATTTTGGTAAACTATTAAACAACGCTATTAGTTATAAAAAATAAGAATATAAAATAAACTAAAGGCAAAAGTTTAAAAGATAGTCAGTTCAGAGTTAAAGTTTATATACAATAAAGTTATAAAATAATTTAACCTGGTTTACATGTAAATAAGAAAATTCTTAAGAGAAAAAATAGTTAATCCTCTCAAGACAAGTGATATAAAATTACAAATATCTCGTAAGTGCTGAAAGAATTTTGATTTGGTGTATTAAGTAACATCACAAATTTTATTCCGTATGATTTTGTTATTCTCAGTATTATTCTGTCCTTATCATTGACTGTTCTTTAAACTCTGAAACATTATAAGGCTTCACCTTGAATGATTGTATAATCTAGAACAGAGGACTACTGAACTTCAGTAGCTAAGGTTTTTCTGTATATATGAGTTATAAAAATATGAGTTATAATTATTAAATAAAACATAATTTTAAATTAGTTGAAATACTTAAAAATCATATCAGTCTAACGATGTAATCATATTTTCACGTGCTTTGTTTATATTTGGATGAGTCAGGTGATGCTGATAATTAATAACTAATACCTTATCAAGTATTGCAAAGTCTTGAGAATAGAACAATCTTGGGGGGGGGGGGGAATAGGACAATAAAAACGCTGAAATCTTTAAATTTTTATAAATGCTTGCATAAAGTCCTCATGATGCTTTTTCTAATTTTTATGAATTATTTATTAGGGAAAGTTCTCATTATAAATTAAAAACTTGAGTTAACAGAAGACTAAAACAGTTTGGGATCATTTTTTATGTAAAAAAAAATAGTTATAACTGTTTCTTTCATTATATATGCACACTACAATACATTATTTTGTGTTGTAGCTAAATTATATTAAAAGTAAATTATACTAATTATATACAATTGTCCAATTATCTTTCACAATTTTAAACAAAATATCAGAATTTGCATAAGATTAATTAGTATTAAATATGTGAACTATAATTATAGTAGTAGGTAAAAACTTTTACAAGTATTAGGCAAGGACCGTAATTGATAAGTGATTTTCAATATTAATACCACTAATAGAATTTTGAATTTTTCCACAAATCAAATTTTTTTAATGGAAAATACTTACTTTCAAAACTTTACAAGGTGCCCTTAATATTTGAAATATTTTGTAGTGTATATTCAGAATTCTCTCATTAAATCTGTCATTTTGAACTTGTCACAATTTTTAATTAATTATTATTTTATTTTGGTACTTGCGTATTATTGCTATCTATTGGCAATATTGTATGAAACGAAGCATGTGATTGCCAATTCAACACATACGACACATGAAAAATGGAGGTTGCCAACTAGGCCAGTTATCTTGAGGGTTGGTAATTGTTGGGATAATATGCGAGTACCTTTATTTTAAATAAATCTATACTTTGACACAGTCTTTTATTTTTTGTCTATTTCATTTACCATATGAAGATTTTTTAACAGCTAAGAAATTGGGAATGCTTTAAACAAAATTATGTATATGTTTTAGTTAAACTCTGTAGGATTGAACATGGAAACTAATTTATAAGTGCATTAATTTTCCTTAAAATTTATAACATGTTGGTTTAAGGTAATTTCTTAATACATTTTTTCGGTACTTGCATATTATCGCAACCATATTGATGACATTATATGAAACAAAGCACAAGGTTGTCAATTCAGCATGTACGGCTCTTGCAAAATCTGGGTAGCCAACTTGGTAAGTTATCTTAAATGTTGACATTGTTGTGATAGTATGCAAGTACTACCTATTTTTCTATATTTTATCTTGAATCAGTTACATTTTGGATATTCCTGTAATAATTAGAACTCAATAAATTTTTAAAATATTGGAATTGTAAGATTGTATGGCTCTTATATTTATCATTTATTTTTATCAATTCATTCAAATTAATTAGTGTAATAACTGCAAAACATCTTGATATTATTTTTAAGAAAGTCTAACATAATAATTAACACATTAAGTTGAAACATTTTTCTTTAATCACCCATCTGGTATAGTAGTTAGCAGATCCTGGAGGAGGCATGGATATTTGTATATGTATAGTGCCTTTGCGACATGGGGGTACTTTAAACAGCCTTTGAGCCACAAGTCCTCTCGTAAGGTTGGTGGAAGGTGAAGAGAGGTGGTAGACCCTTGACCACCCCTAGGGTTTCCTCCCTTAAAATTGGGGTGAAAAACTGGCCAAATTATATTGTCACCTACATGGTGCTCTAAGCTATAGCTAATGACAAGCGTCACTTAGCCCTTTGCCACAATGAATTTTGTGGGCCTTTTCCAATCAGGTGGCATTAGAATCAACAACAGTTGAAACATTTTTTACCCTTTTTTTGCTTATGCCACAATATGCGGTATTAGTACTTTTTTATACATTTATATTATTTGTCGAGGGGGGGGGGTTCCAAAGAGTCTGACTGATGCATAATATGTACGTTTTGTAAGATCCAGCTTGGGGCACAAAATCTGACTTTGCAGGGATTCCTAATATTCTTCATTATGCAACTGTTTGTAAATGTGCTATTTTATAGATTTTTTAAAAAAAATGTTTTTCAATATTGATTGATGCATTAGTATAGTATCAGTCAATCTCTCTAATGACTGATATGATATTTAACTTGTTAAGTTTTAAGAAAGTTGTAACGACATAAATTTTATTTAATTATTTATTTCTGTATAGTAAATATAAGTTTTTTAAAATTTATTAAAAATTGAAAATTAGCACTTGGAAATGAATGTGTTGGCATGATAAAAACTAGTTAATAATGCAGTAGTTTTGTCTTTTTTCAGAAATATTTATTTAGTTTTATTTTACATGATTAAAATTATTTCTATATTTAGTGTTCTTTGTGATTTCATAACGATTTTTATGAATTTGAATAGAATTTTTTAATTTAGAAAACATTTTATTCAGATTAATTGAAACTTTTTGTTATAATGTATGTTTTATCATATCAAATTTTTACATCAAATTTTTAGTTATTCTTGCTATTTATATTTTTCTCTATACTTGCATATTGACTCCATACCATTGGCAACCTTTGTCAAATTCCAATAAATTTAGGAATTTTTGTTAGAATGTTATTGAATAGGTTGTGCAATAAAACTCGCAAATTCTTTGGGGATTAACCTCTGCCATGGGTTAATCTTTGGTGATCAATTATTGGCATGGCATTAATATGTAAATGCCATTTAATTTTATTATAATGTATTTCTTGAGATTTTTTAAGGTTGAATTGTCGAATCGGCCACTTATCACACCAAGAGTTTTCTCGCCAAATCAGGTAACCCTTTTGATTTTTGTATCAGTGAGGGAGAAGTGAGATCATGCTGTGGTACGGTTGCTGCTCCAAAACACAACACGCAAAAATGCGCCAAATTAGCAATTTTTCAAAATTTGGCAGACCAGTGGCTGATTTGGCAATTTCACCTTTTTTTAATATCAAATTACAGCTGCAGAAATTGGTAGTTCATAATTATTTCTTGGATCATAAATTTGTTTGAAATGGTTCATTGCATATTTTCAAATATTGCTAATAGTTTTCTTTTCTCCTAGGAATTTACAAGCTGCAGTATGTGCATATTTTGATTTTGATTCTCCAAGAGATAACTTGCCGAAAATGGCATTTGTAAGAGATGTAACCATTGGTGAAGGGGAAGCAGTGCCACCCAGCATGAAGTTCATTAAAACATGGAAAATTCAGAACCCAAGTAATTTTTTTCTTCTTATTGTTGTTGTTTTTAATGCTATATTTGTAATTATAAATTAGGACAAAGGCTCTCAAAGGAGGGGGGGGGGGTAAATCTGAAGGGAAAAAAATCTGTACTATATTTTACAGAATTTTATCTATTGTAACTTGATTCATCAATGAAATTCAAAATTAATATTACAGCAGCTATAAGCATAACATATTAGGATTATTTTACAATGTTAAAATCAGGTTTAGTGTGGCTAGTTAACCTTACTCCTTCTATTTATATTGATACAAATCCAAAGGATGATGATGGATAAACCTTTGAATCCATTATTAATCATAGCATACCTAAAATGCATAGGTCATGTGAATCAACAAGTTAAAGCTAGCTCCATTGATTTACATGCAAATTTAAAGTAGAAAAGCCTCATTATAACCAATTTGTTACATATATTAGTAATAATTTAACTGAGATTTTAATTAAATCTGTAATTGTAAAAAATGTTTGCAGTGTAATAAACTAGATATAATCTAAATAATGACATATATTATTTATATGCTCTGTAAAAGGGTTAAAAAATCATATGAGGATATTTATATTAATTTAGAGTTAGAAATCCTTATTTTGTTATGCACGGTCTATTTGTTTACCCTTTATTATTTTAAATAAACACACATAAAATATCACTCAGTGATATCGCAACTTTTTACTGCCATGCCATTAGTAATTTTCTGCTATTGTTTGTTAATTAATTTGTTACTTCATTATTTGATCCACTCATATGTAAGCAATCATGCATAAATAATTATACAGAACTTGAAACTTATTTATTGCTGATACTTACAGAATCAGCATTTTGAAAGGATATTTTTGAAACTTATTCCATACATATTCAAATAAATACATACATGCACTTTCTTTTGAGGTTTTTAACTCTTTCAATTTTTTTCAATTATAAAAAGTAAGTTTTAAATGTTACATTTTTCCAAAATAGTCTAGAAATTTATTACAAAGGATCATGTAATTTATCTATAATTTTGTATGTTACCAGAAATCGTGAAAAATACCATGACAGTCAATGTGTGAAAAGAATGCAGTTCATAAGAATGTACCTTTTTGATGTTAAATACTATAATTTTTTCTTTATACTATACTTTTATAGGAAAACAACTATTTATCTGTTGGCATTATCTTAATGATAACTTACATTTGTTTTCATGATGTAGTTCTGCCTAAACATTTTCTATACTTAACTTGTAAACTTGCCTTGTGTAATTTTTTCTCTGTCAGTAAAGCACTGAGGGAGGGCCTTTTATTTGCTTTGTTATATTTTTATAGTATGGTGAAAGCTCCAATCTAAATTTTTAAAAAATCCACTGTTGAATTTAAAATTTGTTTGATTTGTTGCATACCTTTCTTTTGTAAAGAAATAAAAGCTTGGTAAAATGTAGTATATAGCTTTTATTCAGTGAAGATTATTTGCAATTGCTTTTACTAAATCCAGTACTTAACAAGATTTTTTCAAGTTTATGTTTTAAAAAAATATACTTTTTTATATGTTTGTACTGTCGTGTGAAAGAAATCAGCATTACTGCTTATAATTTTATCAATTTAAATTTTAGTTTCAAATGTATGCTGATTTAGATTTTTGATGTACAGGTGATGAAAGGTGGCCTCCAGGATGTTGTTTGCGATTCACTGCTGGTGATCAATTGGGTCATGTAGATCGGGTAATTGTCGACCCATTAGAACCCTTGGAAATGGCAGATGTGTCTGTAGAAATGATTAGTCCTCAATCTGCAGGTATTTATCAAGGTCAGTGGAGAATGAGTACGGCTACAGGACAATTTTTTGGTGGTAAGTCTATGACTTTTTTGAGTTTTTTTGGTATGTATGTTTTAAGAGATAATTTTTTCTCTTTTGTCCTCCATTTCAGTTATTAAAGTTTCTTTTTATGTGTGATTTATTCTAAATCTATTGCAAAATATTAATATAAGGGAAACTGTGAAATTTTTGAGATACACGCAGATGAAAAGTTACAAAATAAAATAAACAGTTTAATTTGAAAATACAAGGTATTATCATTCATACTGTGTCTGTATTATCAATCATACTGTGTCCCCTTAATGCTCAAAACAATGTACAGGCTGATCTTACATCACTGGTGGTATCATTCTTCGAAAAGAGCGTTAAAAAGCTCATAATAAATGCATAATTGTTCAGAACGTAATTTTAAAAAAATAACCATGATGTGCATGTAATTTTTGGTTAAAAAAAAAACAATGATTTTTTTTCTTAATGTCTCTTTTTTAATGGTCCTTGGAGGTTGAATAAAAAAGTTCATATAAATGATATTTTATTTAACCATTTATTTTTCAGAGGTCATTTGGGTTATTGTAACTGTAGCAGAAGGTGGCTTACTAAGCTTAACTCAACAGATGGATGCTTTTCATCAGTTAGGATCTCCTCCTAGAACATCATTTACATCTGCAAATCCTTTTGCTTCATCAAATTGTAAATTTGGTATGTTAAAATTTTTATGACTTTGTTAGTAACAGTTTTTAATCTTTAATAAACCTAAGCTAATAAGAAAACTGTTTTTTATATGCATTTATTTTAACTCCAATTATAAAAAAAAGTAAGAAATGATTTTAAAAGTTTTAATGGAGGTTAAAAGTTAAACATTTTCAATTTTTCTATTTTGATTTATTTAGTTGAATTGTTTTGTGTAAGGAGATATCAGTTTCTTTATTTCAATTAATTGCATATTTTAGGGGAGGGAGGAATGTTAGTTCATAAAGGAATATTATTTTTAATTAAAATTGGCTTTTCATTAAGGATCTGGGTTTTAAACATTTCTGAGAAAATCTGTACTTTCTTTGTGATAACTTTGATTTTAACAGGTAAAGCGTGTAAATATAAATAAGTTATGTTGGAAAATATAGATAAATCTCTTAACAGATTTCAATTAGAAAAAATTGTTGAGTTAAAATTTGTTATAAAAATATGAGGTAGTGTCTTAAAAAATTTAATTTTGATATTTGACATTGTCCATGTGAGTTAAAATCAGGAGATGTTCTTTCATTTACTTCAAAGACTTTTTTCATGATATTGCAATGTTAAATGCTGTTTTGTATTTCATTCCTGTATTAGAATAATCAGACTTGCATGCCTATTTTGTAAAAAATATTAAAATTTTAATGATTTTTTATTGTGAGTTATGAATATACTTCCTATTGATATGAAAAAATTATTGATATTTTTAAGTCTTTTGAAATAAATTTAATTTTTTGAAAAGTTTAAATGATACTCTATTTATATAACATATCAAATCTTAGTATTGTATTCTGGAAAATGATTCTCATAAGGTTTCTTATTTTTAATGCATTTAATTCTTATCTAATACTAGTTTATTAAAATAATTTATTCAATGATTTTTTCCCCTCTTTTAAAACTTATCTTAATTTCTTCCAGCTTCATTAATTAAAACAAGGGTTAAATTAAAGAAGAACATTGATAAGTTTCTGATTTTATGAAAATAGCTAACCTTGATAAAAATGTACAAAAATTTACTTTTTATATTGATGAATTTATTTTAATCTTATTTATTATATAGAAAATTTTTTCTTTTAAAGTCCCCTTCCCCTGTATTATAACATCATTCTGCACTGTTAAAATGTTCAAAAACGTCACTAAATCTGGTTTTAATAATTGTCAGTAAATATCTTATTGTGTATATTTATATTGTAGAAGCCCCAGCTACCATGGAAACATCAGTCGATTCCCAAAACACACCTCATATATCCACTTCGATGGGAGAAAATTCATATTCTCATGCAAATAGTATATCTTTATCTCCTGTCATACAAAATCATCAGGTATTTCATCCAGTATCTTTGAATATTTCATCTGATGTATTCTTTTTTAGATGTACTGTTGTAATGTTAAAATAAGCAAAATGATTTATTTTGTTGCTAGTATTGATTGACAATATTGTTTTAAATTCACATATACTTCTATACTTGCATCTTTTTTGCATTACAAAATTTATTACTGTAAAATTTTTTTATACATTTGTTTTTCATGCACATGGGAAAGATACTACTCTGGTATGCAAAAATTCAGAAACATGCACACTTCTGTCATATTTTTAAGGACTACTGAACTGTTTTTAATAAAAAAATTAATAAACATAACCAAGATGCGTTTCTTAATTAACCAATCAAATACAATCTTTCTCACTTTGTCTTAAATGTTATGCAAATTAAGAAGACTGATAAGTAATTCAAACACCATTCTATGCATTTTTAATTTGACTTGTGTTTTTGAAAGCTTATGATAGTTTAAAAATTGCTGTCAATGCACAAAAACTACATCCAGATTATGAATTATGATGGGGAGCAGTTGGGAAATTGGAGGCAAACCAGCCTGAAAGGGAGGTAGCAAGATGGCTCAATGTGTCCCAGAATGTGATTTTCAGATTATGAAACCTGTCCCAGGGATCAGGACAATATTTAGAAGAGGAGTAACAGATTGCCATCACAAGCCAGGATGAGAACTACTCAATACACAAATCAACTATCTACTGTTTCTAGTATCTCAATTTCAAGGTATATTGTTAACCAATAGCTTAATGTGGCAGTGCTAATGCATCCTATTTAATTCAGGTTACAGGAGTGCCACTCTTGGTAGAGATAACATTTGTCCTTGGACACATGAGTAATTGTCTTGTTTTCTTTTCACTGATGAATCAAGATTCAGTCTGAACGCTGATTTGCAATGTGTTCACATATCGATAGAACCAAAGACCCAGCATGTCATCCCTCCAACATCATGGAAGTTGGATCACAATAGGTCAGGGGCTCTTAAACTGTGGTTCGTGTCCTCCCAGAGGTCCCTAGCACCTACCTAGGGGTCTGCAAAGGTCTGTCAATGTTGAGATTTCCCTCTTTTATAGAGGCTGAAAGGCTTGGAAAAATTAGGCAAATGTGCCCTCTAGACTAGAACTCACTAAATTGCCCCTTATGAAAAAATTATACTAGTAAATGTGTTTTGATCAAGGAAATTAATTCAATTTTTTTGTTTGCATCTGTTTAACCATTGCTGTAACATAATATTTTTTAAAAAATAGCAGAAACACATAGATGTGTTAAAAAGTCTGTATAAGTTGGAAGTAAGTCTTGGGATAATTAAAGAGCCTTTACATCACTCAGCCATGTGTTAAGAGTCAGGGAAGGGTATTCCAAGTCTTGGTGGTCTGCAATGTACATAAAGGGGGACTGCAATGATTCAAAAAGTTTAAGAACTGCTGCTATAAGATGATTTTATTTGATCTTCTATAATCATATAGATCTTGCATCTTTCAGGGTGGTGCTTTATCTACCCTGAAGTATTGAGATGAGATCTTAGAACACTGTGAGGCCATTCAGAGGGATAGTTGACACCGTTTCATTTTTAAGGATGGTAATCCTCGTCCATACAGGGCTAGGCTGGTTGAAAATATCTTTAAAATGAGGATATTAAGAGAAATGTCCAGCCAGATATTCAAACCTGAATCCCATAGAGTATGTTTGGAACGCTCTTAGCAAAGCAGTTGTAGCTTGCCTGCCCCTTCCTGGGACACTTCTGGTATTAAGTACCTTAGTGAAGGAGTGAGATTTACTGTCTAATACCTCAAGTATAGCATGAGAGTTCATTATGAGAGTCGCATTTCTGTTAAACCCTCTTCCAGACCAGCCATCTTGTTGCATCATTTTTTAATTATTATGCTTTCAGTGGCGTAAATCACAATCATCAGCAAGTACCGTTAATTTTTTAAATATCTTTAGTTTTCTATTTTAAATATTTTCAAACCAAACTTCACTTAAATTGGTGTAATTTTTAAAAACTCCTTCAAAAGATTTAACTTTTGCACACCAGTGTAAATTGAATTGTATTGATGCTCAACATCTTATTCAATTTAAGATGACATGGCAATCTTTGCAATTTTTAATATTTGAAATTTGGTTTTAATTGTATTTTGTAAAGGTCTTTATTAAGTAATAATTCATATAAAAAATTTCATATTTGTTGCAAAATTTAAATTTAAAAAAAATTTGACATTTTTAAAATTTATTTTTTTTTAAATACGTATATTTTTTTCCCAAAGTACCTTATAACATACTACATAAAACTGTGCATGGGTTTTTTTATGCTGCTACTCATTAATTTTATATTAATGTTTTCGTTGTGAAACATACAAAAATTCTTGAAAAAGAAACAATTTTGATTTTGAAATTTTTTAAAAAAAATTACTATTTATTTTAGAATTAATTCCATGTGCACGGTTTCACAAAATATATATTTTAGAACATTTATAAAAAAATTCACATCTGTACTTCATTTATCAAAAAAGCCTTAGGGTTTTGAATGATAGAATATGATAAAAAATTCAACATGGAGAAATATCAGCGTGAAGTTTTCATTCCATGAATAGTATGATATAATGTTCATCGAATTGTTTGAAACTTTTAGGAAATGTTAATTAGCTTATATATTTAAATCTGCTTACCATAAGAAATTGCAAAAATGTAGAACAATTAGATAGCATACTGGTATAATGATTGTATGAAAGAAAACGAACATGAGATCAACATTTCATTTAACATTACCTTAACAATTATAAAAAATAAATACACACATCTCGGAGCTAATTCCATGCTCAGTTTTACAACTTAAATAATGCACATCATGTAAAAAAGTTGCTTATGCCTTTATTTTTTATTTCCATTATTTTAAAAGCATTCGCATCTTAAATATTGTGCATGAATAAAAGAGGAATCCAACAAACCCTCCAAATGTAAAACTTCCATTATTACAAATAATAATTTATAGGTAAAATATATCTAAATCAAAGAATTGCATCTGAGCATTTGTGTAAATAAATATCTTAAAATATTTTAATAATTGTGTTGAATTTCTTGCATGGGACATATCACTGACATTTAGCTATTAACTTTTATTGCTATTCCTGCAAAAATATTAAGCTTTGAAAATTTGTGTTGAAGTTTTAATTTCATTCAATAACAAAACCTCATACAACTTTCAAATCTTGACCATATCCATTTGCTCTTTAATAAACAATACATAAACTAGAACTTTTGCATGAATTACACAATTCTTTTTTTAAATGACTTGTTATTGCATATGTAATTCTACATATGTTGGTTTAATTTTCTTGCTGTAGAACAATAATTTATTCAGTTTTTATCAAGCTTTTTTCTGGCAGATTATCTGAAAAGTAGGCATGACAGTTTTGTTTAATCCGCTGTCCTGCATCAAAAAATTTTCCATAGCTTAATAAAAAATGCAGATAGTTTTTAAATTTTCCAAGCATGTTAAGAATGTCAATATTTTGATGATTTTCAGGGTACCATGTTGCTTTAAAAGTTTATTTTATTAATTTAAATTATTTGATCTTTGCTTCTAATTTTTGTATATGACTTTTAAGATTTTAGGTTTTAGTAACATTGTTCCTTTTCCAAAATTTTTTGTGTACAACTGTTAAAGCCTTGTATTTGATTATATTTCTATCTTAAAATCTTCTAGTTAAAGTTTTAACTAGTAATTCTTTAACCCATTCAAAATCTAGATCACATATATGTGATCACTTCAGGGAACACAGTATCATGTTTGAGATTGTGTTTTGCCCATTCTGAGAATATAATCATATCAGTGTGATCTTAATTTGGAATGATTATAAACTATAAATTTTGGCATATTTTATTTCAGTAATGATTTTTTTGTGTCAGACTGACCAGAACATCTGCTCATGCACCTTAGGGTCCAAGATCATGTATACAGAGTTGGGCACAGTAGGCCTTGGCCCTCATGGGCTGTTGCACCATTGAGTTAAGTTAATGATTTTTTATTAATTTTTAAATGAAGTTAGGTTTAACTGGAAAAATCGCCTGGTCCTAATTGATTAAAGTTGATTGCTTAACTTTTTTTCGGTATGATGTAATTATTTTTAACTTTTGACCTGTAATATACAAACCAAACCTAATTTTAATAATATTTTTTATATTTTAGGATTGTCAGCAACAGTTCCTCATTTCGCCAAATGTTACACATAATTTTGTAAATAACGACTCATCCAATGAAGAAATGATTCCTTAAATTATTTATAAATGCTACCTATTCGTGTTTTGCATTCTCCTTTTATTAATTGATAGGCAGTTATTGGCTGAAAGTAAACATTTTTTTCCCTATTTCTTTTGAGTGCTTTATTCATTACTTATTGATTGTATGATTGCATCTTGTACACAGTATTTTTCTGTCCTTAAACACTCCCACAAATCACACTTCCAGATCTTTAATCCATAAGTACAAAAATAATTTTAAACATTTTCCTGTAACAAGAAAGTGTATTTTTGTTTAATAATTTGAAATTATGGCTTTTTAAATTTGTAGATTTAGTCGTGTTTTAAAAAAGTTAATTTGGTAAAAATTTAACACATTAGAATTTCTAAATTAAAGTTGCATTTTAATATAAATACTTTTTTTTTTTTTTCAAAATCTTTTTCTCCCCATTTGAGCAGATTTTTTTCTGGAAAGGAGCTAGAAGCCTTAATACTTATACATTTGCTTGTACAGTTAGTTATTCAGAATGTATATTTATAAAACTTTCATACAAGATTTAATCTTTCTATATCTTTGCATGAAAATTAATCATGCATTGTTCGATACATCGACCAATCTTGTATTAATAAAAAAATCTCTGCAAAATGTTCTAATAATGTATTTCAATAATGAATAAGAAATTAAGTATAAGATGTGTGTAGTTTTGTTTTCATTGCATACAATTTATTTTTTTACTAACTACGTTAGGACTGAAACTTGACTGTGTACTTAAAATGTTGTAAATTTATTTCTTCGATAAATGTTTACTCTAAATTTTACCTATTTTGTCCTTCTTCAATACGAAATTCTTTTGTAATTTCTGATACAGATAAGATAAATATTTTGTAACTTTTATTTTCTTTTTATCAGTCTCTAAATATACTCTAGAATGTGTTATATGATATATAATGTATATGTTTTAATATTAAATATATATAATTATGTATAAATATCAAAATTCTTAGAACCTCCTAAAAAGTTTTACAGCTTTCTGCAATTTTTTATCTAAACATGGATGGAATATGCTCAAATGAACCATTCCTGAAACTTAAGCAATGCTTATAAATTTTTGCATTGTTTTATACATTGTTTTTAAATATTACTCTTTATTTCAATGATGCTTATTCTTTCTCTAAATTCTGAATATGCCAACTGATTACCTGATATATTTTCAAATGTTTAATCATTTAAGTTTTATTTATTTTGAAATATTATTAAAGCCAATTTAATTCATACTATATTGAATTCTAAAAATGTTCACCTTTATTTGCTGCAGTTTTAGTTTTTAACTAATTGTATAAGTTTTTTAACTGGTAAATTTTCTCTTACTAAGTCGATTTTTCTGAGTTCTGTCATTGAAACTAATAAACTTTACAAACTTATTCTCATATTGAATCCTAAATATTACTTGTTTAAAATTTTCAAATGGTATTTATTTTTTGCCTGTTATATCAATCAATCAATTAATAAGTAAATAAGCAACTTTAAAGATTTTATGCAATATTTTAAAAGAAGTTGAGATTAATTAATAATGTCACTTCAGTTATTACACAGGAAATCAATATTGGGAAATTTCAGTTTGAAAAATTATAAGAATTGGCATTTTTAATCATATGAAAGAATTTTTTTTTATTTTGAAAAGGATTGAATTAAGTATGAAGTAATTTGTATAAAATTGCATTTTGTGATACATAAATATATTAAAGAGAATTTTTTAAAAAATAACTCGTACTTAAGCTAAATTGAACATTTTCTGTGATTTGTGCTGTCACATCTAGGTTTTTGATCTTTTAGAAGTGTTTCCAAAATGAGACAGTTTATTGAATTTGACTGCAAGGAATTTTAAAAATTCGCAATTAAAAATAATAGAATGAAAATTAAAGCAATTGAAATCTAGTATGTTAGCAAAGTAACTTTTCAAGAAACCTGGGAAGTTATATTTTTTTGTAAACTATTTTTGTAATAATTCTTTGTGCAGATTCCATTCTCTCTCGTATGTTATTTTTCTGATTTTAAAATTTCACCATAGGATGTTTTTCTTTTTTTAAACTGAAATATGCAAGGTGTTTTTTTTAAAATACTTTATATTAAGTTCAAGTTCCAAAAACTTCTTATGTTCTTATCAGTCTTAAAGAAATTTTTTTAAACATAAAATTATCTATTCATACATAAATATACTGTTTATAATTATTCTTTTTTCCTGTGCTTGTAATTGATGCGAGATTATTTTTTTCCTTAAGAATCTAAAATAATTTGCTGATATGCTATTGTCTTTCAAATGGCACTCATTTCTTACGAAGGTATATTATGTACATATATCTGGTACTCTATATAGTGGTGCACAACCATCTTGAAATGTAAACTAATGTATGTAGTTACAAAATTGGTGCTGCATTGTAAATTTGAATGAATGAACATGAAAAAATGCATGTGATTTATGATAATTATATTTTTGTACATACTAAGAAATTATTTTCAAAACCCTTCATTATTTGGGAAACATATGTTATGTTATCTCTTCCACTTATCAAAAAATATAACTAAATGAATAAAAACTTTAATTCATCTATTATAACCTGAGATTCTAAACAAAATTAACTCAATTTTTAAATTTATTCCTTAGATTAAACTAAAACTGAAAATTTTGAATTGTTAGCATAAGTCTGTTCAAGTAATGAAGGGTTAAAAGAATGTGTGTATTTTTGAAGTAATGACATGTTATATTTTTCATCAGTATTATGTTAATATATTCATTCTAGTTCAAACTGATGCACTTTTTTGTTTTATATTTTTGGAAGATTTCCATCATAATGAACAACTTTATTATACTTACAGGATGAAATATTAACCTCTAAATGAGACTTGTATGTATAAATTTTTCTATTTCCATACTGCACTTCTTGCAAGATGCCATATTTATATTTATATGTATCAACAGTCAACAAGTCATTTTAAAATTTTGTGTATTTAGAAAATAAGCCCCCTTCCAATTTTTATAAATTTAACACTTCTTAACAAATTTTTCATTTTTTCTTCTACCACTTTTAATATATATTCCTTGTTAAAATCCTCAAAATATAAAATTAAGGCTACAAAGTATGAATGGTCCTTTATTACATGTAACTAGAGTGTGTCATTTATACAAATTTGAATCTGTATAGCTTAGAATTTCAGTAGTATAAATAAATATTTTGAGTTTTAAAATGTTAAATGTAAAATATTTCTGATTATTTTAATACATTTTAGATGTTAAAGCTGTTTGAAAAAGTTGAAGGGGGAGAGGAGTAGAGGTGTAATTTGTTCTTATTGTTATTAAAATAGTGCAATTAAAAACCTTTTGTATTAAATGACCTGTAGAATGATTCTTATTGACTCCATCTGTTCTTTTTATTTATTTATTTTTTTATGAAAAATTTAGAAAAAGTTGGAACTCTCTGTAGATGCTGTTTTGAACTGTAGTAATCTGTAATATATTCTTTCTTTTTAAATAATCCTGATATGTTTTGTGTACTCGATATGATATTTTTATTCTATAAAGTGATATTTTGATAGTGCCTTATTATACTGATAAATAATAATTCGTTTTTAACTAGCAAAACATTTTGCATCAGACATTAATAAGTTCCTTATTGATTGACCGTGTACTGCATGATTTTATTTGTATTTTAATAATTCTAATGTATTTTTCTTTCAATTTATTGTGCTTTATGATGTAAAACACAAACTATGTGACAAATATTGTTTCTAAAAACAAAATGACTTAATTTAAAATAATTTTATGAAATTTCCAAAAATTTTATTTTGAGTTATTAAGTAACCTTCTTGTACTAATTTGTGATTTTCAAGAAATTTAAAATTTATTTATGTTTGATCTCTTGATACAGGATGTGGTTGTGCCCACTATTTGCGTATTTTTAAATTTGCAAATGAGCAGTAGGCATCATTCATCGAGTGTAAAAAATATATATGTATCATCAGCTCACTTGTAGTAAAAGAAAATGAAAGCTGATGAATTTTTAAAAATATATCTTGAACTTCCCTCGTGGCAAATGGAGTTTCTTAAATGATTTTGTTTTGTGTGGAGTTTTTATTAGTGTACAATTAGTAGTGCTTGGTAAAACAAATGTGCTTGAATTTTTGGTGTGCAGACAGCATTTTGTAATGGATAAGATTTCAATAATTTTCACCTATTTGTTTTTCTCAAATGTGTTTGAATAGGTTCCACTGGGATTTTGTTCTCAAATCATTTTTTAAAAAAATTTTTAGTGTCTGTCAAATCATTTGTTTTTGTTACAAATACATATTTTTTATTTTAAAATGTTCACTATTTTGTGAGTAATTTAAAGGATGAATGAAAGTTTTGTATATTGAAATACAGTCTACCCTAGTAATGTGGCTTCTTTATTAATCTGTAAATTTCAGTAGGAAAGTGTCACTTTGCAACACAATTAATTATGAATCTCACATAGAAAGTAATTTTAAAAAAATGGCTTTTCAGTGCCACATTTATCATGACAAAGCTCAAAAATTCGAGATTTGTCAAGGAATTGCACATTCTTAAGATTTTCAAATACTTAAAAGCCAAACACTTTCAATGCTTAATCAATAACATCACATCAGATTTTAGTTTCGAGCAGGGACGTCTTAAGACTTGGGAGCCCCTGGGTCCCTACGCAAATGTAGGCCCCACTGATGGTCTTTAATAATAGACACAACATAGCATACATTGTCAAAAACTCATGTAAACAATGACTGAAGTTAAATACATGTGCATGACTGAAACTGGCTAGATCGACTACCACCTTTTGACTGAATGAGTGATGGTGTGTGGTCATAGGCCTAGGCCTATACATGGATGATGGCTATCACATGTCGCCAGTTGACATATCGTCCAAAATTCTGAGTCTTCTGGAGAATACAACCGGAAATAAAATTTGACTTAAAATTTGAATCATGATCTTATAAAGTCGAGAATGAGACGAGGTCTCCATTGTGGAGGCTCAGTTGGCCCGTGCCTTAAGATGTTTCTGAGACATCAATTATGGTAACAAAATAAGATATTTTTCTCTAAAAAGGTTTGGTTGAGGTTTCCTATGAGACTTCAAGCAAATACTTTTCTTGTCTAATATCAGATTCACCATTATATACGATAATATTATATAAGAAAATATTCACTTAAGACTAATGAATTTTTAAGCCTACTTCACCTTAGTAGATATACAACTATGTCACAATTACAATTAACATTCATGTGTGATGCAAGCTAAACACATTAAAGGGTAGACTGTATATATATTATATACTTTTCAAAGCTTTTGGCAAGATTGGATTCAGCTTTGGCTCGCATTATGTTTTGAAAAAATATTTCTCTAATATTGTTTTTAAAATGGCAGAATATTTTTGCAGTTAGATGCTGATACTTAATTTTTAAGCAGTTAAAAAAAATATATTTTGAAAATTGAATAGGTTAATGAAATTAATATAGAATGTGTTGATTTTATTTCAGTTATTTTATTATGAAATTATCTACATTAAGTATATATTTTATTTGTTTAAATAAATTTATTTTTAATTTCTTTTTCTGAGTAGTTGCACAAATAAACTTAGTTTATTTCCATGTAATATGTTATAATATTTATTACAGTGAACAACCTTTTAATTATGAACAAATTGAAATATTTAAATGAAGCAATATCTTTAAATGTTCAAAATGGAAGAAATATTTAAAAAGGAATTGAACTAAGTTTTAATAACCCATTGTCACTGATTTCAGATTGTAATTAGTAATTTTAAAATTTTAATGTGAGGTTTCTTCAGGTAATGTTGAAGAATAGGACCCAAATTTGGAATATTTTTTTTAGATATAAAAGTACTTTAATATTAAAGTCTGGCTTCACTATCGTATTGAAAGTAGCATATTTCATCATATTACATGTTTTTGTCTGAGTTGATCTATTTTTTTCCAGTTTAAAATGTTTCAAATTTTTTATCCTATGCTTTGACGTTAAATGTGCTATCTCTAAATATTAAAATGAAAAATTATTTATGGAATATTTTAAATTTTAATAATGCTATATTATAAGCAAAGTCATAAGAATTACAATCCTGCAAATTTTAATGAAAAGGGAGATATTTTATTTTCTGAAAGTGGGCTATTGTTAAGTTCTGGCTCTCATACATATGGTATGACCTTTATGTTGCTTTATCGTGCAACATTAATATAACACTCACTCACTTGTACATTTTGTGAAGACAGCCTTGATATACAGTTTATAATTTTAGACCAAAAAAATTCAATTTACTTGTAGAAATAAATTCAAATTTTTATTATTAATATTTTTTTAAAACAATTTTTCAATATTGAAATACAGGTCCATGTATGCAAAGCATATAACAATTTAATCTAATTAAAATTGCATTTTGTTTCAGTAAATTAAAAATGCTGGTTAATAAACTGCAACAAAATAATATTTGTAATTCCAATTTCACTTAATAAATGTGCTGCTAATGGTTTAAAGACAATTGTTGGAGAAACATAATTCCCCTCTCACCTCTTAATATCCTTTTTAAGTAAAAAAAAAATGTTTAAGATTTTTTGATTCATTGCAGTGAAAAAACGATTTTTATATAAATATTCTAGCTATAATTAAGGATAATAAGTTAAATAAAAAGAGATTGCATGAAACATATATATCTTTTTATATAATTGTTAATCTGTTAGGAAAATACTTTTCCGCTTTGCCGGTGCAAATCTCGCCAAGCAGGCCTTATTGGTGACAGCATTCACATAAAAAAAATGTTAATTCGCATTGGTTAATCATCTTTTTTGGATGCATTGTGAAAGAGATATTGCTGATAAGAAAAGACAGTGACTTGTTTTGAAAATATGGTCATAAAAGATTACTTGTAGGAATATTATATTTGACGTTGGTTGTATCATTTATGGAATTATCGCTTGTGCCGGTGAAACGGAAAAGTACCTAAATTTCTTTTAAGAAATAAATTAATTGCTGAAACTAATATAAATTGAGTCAAAGTTGGAAAATGCTGGAAAGTTCAGGCACTGTTTAATTTTCCATCCAAATGGATTATTTAGAATGTTCCATTTTTATTGAACTCTGTGATAGAATATTAAGCAAGTTATAGTATAGAATGTGAAAATGAGAAAAATTAGCATATGTCCTTGTGTTTTGTGATGTTTCTTCCATTATTTTTAATTGAGAAAGTGTGTGTGAATGTTTTGATGATGTGTTTTATGAATGTGTAAATGCATTCATAAAAATATGGAGTGAGATATTTTGAAAGCTATATGTTAAATATCTTATTTCTTTTCTTATCCTATTGTATCTAATTTTTATATTAGTTACATATTTTGTCTTGTAACATTCTTAATGTGTTTAAAAATTGAATGTTTTTTTCCCTTTCAGAATTTTTTTTATAATACTCCTTTGATATATCATAAATTTGATATCTTAACAAATAATCATTGGTTTTCAAGGTTCTAAAATTTATTTTTGTTTGTTCTTCCTATTGTATGATAGAAGTGACCTTCATTGGTTGTGCGTGTTACTTTCATGGAATGATGTGTGTTTAAATAAAGTGTGATAATATATTTTATGTGTCATGTATTTTTTTTTATCTCCAGTAACGTTTGTTGAAAATCTTTTTTTTTAGTCCTCAGTAATTCGACAACATTAATGTTTATAAAAAAATATTACTTTTAGAAAATTAGCTGAAAACTGCAGTTTAACAACAATGGGTTTTTTTTAAAGGGACATGGTACAATTAATGGCCCACACAGGGGGCAGGGGGCCACAGGTCCACCACCCATAGTCCTTGAATTTTTTTGATTGATAATCCTATGTATATACAGTGGTGGCAAAAAGTCCTGAACACACTCATTTTTTAGGGTAATTTTTGTGTTTGACTTCATTTTTCATTGTGAAATTATCGCACTATCTTAAATATTGTTATTGATTTTAATGTGTTTTTTTATGCTGATTTCAAATCTACTACCAGTTTTGTCTAAAATATTTTTGTAGTAAAGCTGCCTGAACACAATGTGAAATATGTGCAGAAGAAAACAATATAGAATAACATAATATGCAAAGAAAAATAACACGAAAATTGACAAATACGGTATATTTAATAAGCATTTTGAAAATTACATTGTTGTCACATGTTAGAAAATCAATATTTTATGGGCCAGCCTTTTGCTTTAATTACGGCTCTACATCTTTTTGGCATGGAATGCACCAATTTCAAAAGAAGATCTTTCGTGACAATATGGTTGAAGGAAAATATTAAAGCTTCAATTAATTCACGTTTGTTTGAAGGTTTTTCTTTGAAATTTCATAACCAATTTTAAACCATAAGTTCTCTATCGGATTAAGGTCGGGAGACTGTCCTGGCCAGTTCATTCTATTCACAGTATGGTCTTTCAACCATTTCTGGACTACCTTTGCACGATGACAAGGGGCGTTATCGTCCTGAAAAATCCATGACTGATTCCCAAAAAGATCTCTCGCAGTTGGTAGCAATTTATTTTGTAGTATTTCAATGTAATCCATGGCTTTCACTGTTCCGCTAACGATGTGAAGTCTTCCAACACCATGAGAAGACATACAACCCCGTACCATCACTTTTGTCGGGTACTTTACTGTGGGCTTCAGACACTGAGGGCTGAATTCCTCATGAGTCATCTTACATAGGCACTACTTTGATTGCCAGAAATACAAAACTGACTGTCGTCACTAAATATTACCTTTTCCCAGTCTTTAATAGTCCATAATGAATGTTCCCTTGCCCACGTCAATCGTCTCTTGCGTTGAAATTCAGTCAGTAATGGTTTTGGGCGCGCTTTACAGCCTCGTTACCCAATTTCCAGCAGTCTTCCTCTAACAGTTCTTGGGCACACACTCACATTTGATGTCAAAGTCCATTGTTTCAAAATTTGCGAGGAATTAAGCTTTCTGTTTGAAAATGAAATTCTGTGCAATAACCTGTCTTCACTTAAAGATGTTTTTCTTGGTCGTCCTGATCGCCCCCTGTCCGCAATAAAATTTGTTTCAGAAAATCTTTTTAAAGTTCTCACAACAGTAGAAAGGCCACATGGTACTTTAGCAGCAATTTGGCGCATAGAATAACCTTCCTTCAAATGTATTATTTTGTACCTTTTATTCTCAGGCAGATATGAAAATTTAGCCATAATTCCAATATTTTCCACAAACGCACTTCAAATTGCTTTCAATACACTATTTTCCACAAGCACACAACTGCATTCAATACAATAAACCACGTTTCACCTTTTTCTTTTAACCCTTTATCGTTACTGCTCTCTGATTGTTTGAAATAACGGAGCATTTCATTGGTGGAAAACACACTCACTCATTCTTACAATGACCTTGTGCTTTCTTGTCAAGGGTTTTTCAACATATCGATGAAACTATTTACTTTAGATGAAATCTACAATCAGATTTGAAATCAGCATGAAAAAATACATTAAAATCAATAACAATATTTAAGATAGTGCGATAATTTCACAACGAAAAATGAAGTCAAACACAAAAATTACGCTAAAAAATGAGTGTGTTCAGGACTTTTTGCCACCACTGTAGTACATAAAATGTATTGAAGTATTTGTAATTAACAATTTATTTTATTACTACAAATTAATTATTCAGTAATTTAGTTTTTACCTGTCTGTGTTCCAAAATCAAGAGAATACTTTCGGCTTATTGATGTATGATACGAGAATGATGGACTTTAGACCTGGACTGACCCCCCCGATAAATTTTTGTCTGCTCCACTGGCTACGATTTACAAATAAATATTTTGTGTAATGGTTTTTACAATTTTTTTGCTTGTAACCTATATATATTACGTGAAACAGTTCTTGCGCACCACAAAAAGCTAACCATTTAATTTTGTAACGAAAAATTTAGAATTTTATGAGGAGATTTTAAAATGCTACTCCTACAATAATTGATGTAAACCAGAGGTTCCCAAACTTTTTTGTGTCATAGACCCCTTGCCATGTTTTTCGATTTGGGGTAGACTCCCTGCTTAATTAATATGGAATTTTTGCAAATTTATCAACTTTAATGTCTTTTTAGACAGCTGGTACTTCTACTTTAATTGAATTAAATTTCTAACTGTAATGAAGTATAGTGATTAAAATTTAAAAAGCGCATGTTAAATAAATTAAAAGTTAATTAATATATAAATTAAATATGAAATAAAATAAATAAATGAATGATTTTAAAGGGAGGAATGCTATTTATTAATCCAATAATTTATTTTTTACTGTTTTTTGTTCCCCAAATCGACAAAACCAAAATAATACGTTTGGCATCTTGTTGAGGTATATGATATGAGAATGGTGGACTTTCCTGGACCCCCCCCCCCTGAAAGTTTTTGTGCGCGCCACTGAGGCTTCCACACCGATGGATGGCACGCGCGGGTGACTGTGATTTAAACTTTAACCCGTTCCCCAGACCTAACACCATGTGGTTTCTTTTTGTGGGGTTACGTCAAAGACATTGTTTATATACCACCAATACCGAAAACACGGAGAACTTAACGCATTTGTGCAGTATTATGAACCATTGATAGAGTGATGCTACAAAATGTGTGGAATGAACTGTGTTGGCGCCAGTTGGCGAGAATTCCTTGTATAGATTTTGCTCCGAGCCAACTGTGTAACCTTGTATTCAGTTCGAAAAGTATAGCGATCCCATATATGGTTGGAATCCGTTTTCCCTCATTAAAATTTTGTTGTTAAATTTACAGTTTATTAATTTATATCGGCAATGGAGGGAGTGTACAAAAAAATGTACCTTATTTTCAGTCTTTAGTGTCCGTGTACCTCAATATATATTCAGTAAAACCTGTTTTTGTGTGGTAGATAGGGACCGCATAAAAAGAAACCAGACAAAAATATTCGAAAATTTCATAGATATTCACATATAACTAGCAACTTTGTCGACATACTACAGAATTTTTTTTTGTGCTGTGGAGAACGAACCACATAAAAAAATCGCACTTAGAAAATACGGAGAGGAACCTCATAAAAAATCGCACTTGGAAAATACGGCAATTATTTACGAAATTTATGAGAAAGTGCTTTCAAAAAATAATAATTAAATTACGCATGAAAACATTTTTAAAACATTTAATTTATCATAGTATACACAATGATAAACCCTGATAACCTGATACAATGATGACCCCTGGGCGCCCAACGGCACACAGGGGTCTGGAAGGAACTAAAGGGGCCCGGACAAGCTGGACTTTTAACCAGATTTTCAGGTTATAAATTTCGATACACCCGTGCCAAGGGGCCCGTAGATCTTCTGCACTTAGGGCCCGAAATGAGCTTAAACCGGTGCTGATTGTATACATAGAGAAGTTTTCAATGTGCACATACATAACTCGCTGCTACTCGTCTTAATCTAAAGTGCGCACCTTCCTGCGATGAATTAGTTCAAAATCGTTTTCGTCACTTGAAGATTCAGTTTCAATTTATTTATTTTTTGGCACGATAAAATAAGTGAAAAATGTTTGCAACGACGGTCAGTTGCTTGTGGACGTCATGATAACCAGACATGCATGATCGAAGCTCTTTTTGGAATTTCAAACTCCTTTCAGAATTGGTATCTATTTTAAGAAAATGCTTTTCCGAGATTTGTTGGAAAACTGGATCCCTGCATATATTTTATCTTCTCTCAAGGAATCCGGTTCTTTTTGTTCGTCCAAAATCTTCAAATTATTAAAAACGTCACTATCATTGAAAGTTTCGTCTTCAATCAAGCGCATGCAGATAGAGTGTTGAGAGAAAGCAATTGAATGTGCATAGTCGAGAGACTGTTTTTAATAAATCAACAGAGAACGCGCCTTGAAGTGTATATATGTACATTGATAGAAAACATAACAGTGGAGCCAAAGTCGTTGAAGTTCATATATCGCATAAAAAAGGACCACACAAAAACAGATTCTACTGTACTTAGTTTGTATTAATGTTCCTCCATTCTTCGGTAATCAGTAATTTTTGTTAACTTTTCTTTACATACTGTATTGTTCCACCATAATATCCAGCTCTTTCCAAATATGCTCAGTTGAGTTTAAATTAGAAGATTCCGGGGAGGGTTAAAACTTCCATACAATTATGGAGACAGCGGAAGCTATTTCTAATACTCAACTATTAGAGTGAGGTTAAAAGTTATCAAGTTTTTCACCAATAGCCCTTAAACCGTATTTCAAAGAAATACGACATTAAGTAATCGGAATGCTTACTAGGATTGTAAATAGTATTAAAATAAAGTAGGGATCTGTTATGCCGTCAATAAATACCAAATAGCCAACTCGAGCTAAAACAATTGCCCGGCCCTTGATGTAGAAGATTTTTACTGCGCTCAAACGTGGATACTTCACAGCTTTTCTAATGATGAAACTTATATCGCGTTAGCTCGTTGTGTACCCGCTCAAATGTGATCCTCATCACCTGACTATGGTCCAGAATTCTGAGTTCCTTCGTCAATAGTTCTCATTTCGCTTCAAGTGCGAAGAAGTTAATTAACAATCAGTCACTTCAAATTAAATTTTTTGGATGGCCGTTTTTCGTTTAAGACTCGATTTTGTTTTTTAAATGTGCTTTATCGCAATAAAATGTCGAATAAGATAAATTTAGCAATATTTTAAAAGGATTTTCTGACGATAAAAAATAATCGGTTTTCGAACATCGCTTATTGTTTTCTTTCGAATACGTGACATTTAGATATTAAAAAGAATATTTTTATGAAGTAAATAAGTGAAGATAAGTTAAACGATATTAAATGCTACTAAAATGTGAAAAAGTGGCAGACGATAATATTCTTTATGAATTTATTCTTAAGTGTTTCCATGTTCAGTCACATCTGCGACGTTCTCTTCAACTGTTTGCATTTTCATTTTTTCTTTTAAAAAAGGAGCCAATGTTTTAAAAAGTGTGTCCAATTTATATTAGGTTTTATTATCTATAAAACCAAATTTCGATTATAGGCTAAAATATAGGACTTGTGAATTAAATTCCAGCTGCAAGTCTTTTTCTGAAACTTCTCCGGCCACCTTTGGGATTCACTACACATCTCAAAATTATATCAGGTATTCAAAAACCCTTTTTAGAATAGATTTTTTTTATTTTTCTGAAGAACTTTGCAGCAATTTCTTTTCAAATATTTTGAAATATGTTTCAAAATTGCAATACATGTTATACATCTTTTTACATGAATATTTCTCGGAATCTGAAGCATATGTATGAGCATATTATATAAAAGTTGTAAGAGATCATTCGTCTTGATCTTCTGGCAAATGGCTGCAAAGTGCTTTTTTGCTGTTCTCTTTTCTGTGTTTGTTTCCATTTCTCTACGTCAAAATATAGACTTCGTATTCCAGATTTTGTCTTCCTTTTTAAAATTTCTTTCAAGGAAAATAATATAAGCAAAAGTTTGTTTATGTGGCTTTTATTGAAATTGCTATTTTTCGAAGAAATGTTCTGTTTTTCTTTTAAAATAGGCAATGTACGGTATTTTTTATTATTTTTTAGAATATAAATATGAAGTTATTGTTATGTATATCTATAATATTGTACTGTTTTGATTAAAAATACATATAAATAAAAAATAATTTATATAATAATACAGAAATTTATAATTTTTAAAAGAGCTATATGTAACATTTTGCTAAAAAAAGGGGGTTATGATTTCTTTTTTAGCAGAAAAATCTTTCTTGAAAATTCATGAATATTATCCTCTTTCTTTTTGACCTTTAAAATTATTCAAGATAACTTAGGAGTTAGTTCTTGTCATTATATACAGTACTTTTCCCACTAATATTTTAATTTAACATAAATTTAAAAAATTTTTTTGTTGTTTTTGTAATGAATGTTTTTTTCCCCTCCACAAATCATACATAAAACTTAAAAAAAAAAAAAACTTTTTCCAGTTAACTTTTTATACTTTAAAAATCACTGCATAATTTGACGTGAAATTTTATTCCAATTTGAGAAACTTTAATTTTTCTTTTTTCTCCCTCACGATTTGCTCGAATTATAACCAGTTTAGAGAAAGGTTATTTAATAGTTACATTTATTTTAACAATTTAAAAGCAATTATATGCATTATTCTTTTTCCCGTTTCGTTATAATTTAACATGTGAATATGTAATTAGTGTTCTAACTATTTTTTTTTCCTTATTAAAAGTATTCGATCATTTTAAATCTTGTGCAGCTTCTCAAACAGATAGTTAAATACTTGACATTGAACTTTTTAAAAAAGTTCTATCATATGAAATTTTTTTGTTTTTTTTGAAAAGTCTCAAAAATCTTAAAACCGGAGTTTAATATTACAGTACATTTAATACATTTTATGAAACATCTTTCATGAGAGGATTAAAATTTATAACTAACAGCATTTCTCATAGAAAATTGTGTCAGTTTGCATTAGCTATCTGTAATAAATTAGAGTTTCAAAAAACTAAAGAACACCCTTTTATAGCTATTCGAACTAAGTTGTAACCAAATCTGGAAATGGGATCTGAAATTATGATGTGGGATGAGATCTGTAAATGGGAAATAGTTAATTCTGATGATCCTAATAAGGACAATGAAACAAAATTATTAAATTATTGTATTGTCATCGATCCTGGACAAGTGAGTAAAATTTCGAATTAATCTGACCTTTTAATAAATATATGGAGCTCAATGATTCTATTACATACAAGTGAAACTTATAAAAAGGTGTTAAAAAACTTCGAGACGTTCGTAAAAAAATATACATCATTTATCAAAACTTCAAAATCCAATTTACGTTTTTGCATGAAACATGAACATTCTATGTTACTTTACCATAATCTTATTCAAACTTATAACGAATTTTTAATTCCAGTTTTCCCACCAATCCTTGACAAATGCCCTTAAGCTTTTGTTTTAAATAATTTTCATTCGGAATGTACGAAATGCAATGTCAGTAGGTTCACAGTCTTTCTAGATGTCATACATGATAATATATATTTAAAGTTGATTAATTCTATTCTTATGTATGCACGGGTGCATTATTCATAAGGTTGGTTGAACCCTAAGGATCCTGTAGGGACTATGAATCTGTCAATTATTTCAACAATGTTTTTTTTTTTATGCATACATGTAACTTTATTGCAAAGTACTGCAAGGTTTATAAATAATAAAAATTTGACTGACCCGTAGTATATTATGGCTACCTTGAATAAAAGATTTTTAATGGATTATCCCCCCTCCCCTCCATAAAAACACTAAACTTTTCTTTTTGAGCCCGCATCCAAAAAATACCCCACAGTGCCTCGCAAATTAGTTTCATGTTCTACAATTTATCACAGTGTCCAAGACCATTGTTAATTCGTAATTTTCCCGAGCAAAGTAGATTTGATATATCACGATGTTGCTTGTTTGTGACTGACAAGTATATTCAGCTGTCTACTTAAAAATTGCATTTGAATTAATTTTCAGGCGATATATTTCAACATCTGTTCTGCATTTTCAGAATTTTTAGTTCAATTTAATTATTTCTCTTTAGATGAAACCTTCGTTTTCATTATCATGTCAGAGAGGCTTATTATTTTGTCCATTCCGCTGGATAGTTTTGGCTTCAGTTTGTCGTTATAGCTGTAATTATTTTTAATATTATATTGTGTCATCACTCAGATGAGAATGTAATATGTAATTTAATTTTAAAAAAAACTCTATTCTTTTTAAAAGTATTTTTAGAATGAGGATGACGACTGAATGATTGCATTTGTTGGCGATGCTCTTTTTAAAATAAATGTTTTTTTATTATTATTTAAGTGGGTTTTTTTTCTTATAATATATTGTTTATGATTAAATTACCACATATGGATACATAAATTAATTTTCAAACGCCACACTAAGTTATTTTTTGTACTCTTTTAGCAACCTAGTAGGCTGATATGTTAGTTTTTGGCGTAAACAAACAGGGGCGTCTTAAGACACTTTGAGACCCTGGGCCCAGTGAATATTTTTTTGAGGCCGTGGGCCCAGAGAAGATATTTTGAGGCCCTGGGACCCTATGCAAAAGTAGGCCCCACCAGAGATCTTTAAAAGTAGACAGCATATAGATTGCATTGTCAAATAAAACAAATAAATGTGTACGACTCATAATCTCAAAATTTTAGGCACAAACTGGCTCGACCGATGGCCGCATTTCGACTAAATGCGCAGTTGAGTGATTATTTAAGGCAGAGGTGGCAAACTCGCGGCCCGCAGGGCAGCATTCGGCACACAGTGAACATTTTTGCGGTCCGACCAATATAACAGCACACAATAATATAAAATAAAATAAATTCTCCCGAAATAGGAAAGATAGTAGCAGAGAAGAGATGTCAAGTATCTGGATGTAAATATTAAAATTTTCTTGTCCTTTTATACTTGTTTATTATAACGTATTATTCGAAATAAAAATAGATTTCTGTAAATATTGATTTTTTCCCCCCAAGTTCGCCTTTGAGTTTGACAACCTTAAGGTAGGCTTCGGCCTAGGCATAGATAAAGGTCATCACATTATAATACAGTCTGACCACTTTACTTGTTGACATGCAATTTGAAATTCACCTGTATTTTGGAGAATATCTACGGGGATAATATTTGACCATTTAAATTATCCGAATCATGATCTTATTAAGACAGGGTTGAGAACGAAATGGGGCCCTGGACCCAGACCCAGTTGGCCCATCATGCCTTAAGATGTCCCTTTACATAATCTGCTATTATTGGCGGAGATATATTTTTTGAGAAACGTTGGCGAGAAGGACCAAAACGTAACCTTTATGATAAAAATTTTTTAAAAAATTAGTGATCTGTGGGAGGAGTTTGAACCCGCAAACCCCACCCTTCTGTACACCACTGACAGTGGCGTAACCTACACCCCGAATTGGGGGGCAGGGATTCCAGGGAGCCCAAGGCTTGACCGACTCCAAGTACGTGTTTGAGACCCAAAACCCGATTTTGCAGGGTTTCATAGTATTCTCCACTGGCCACGGATGTTAGTTACTGTATAAAAGTATACCCCGACTACACTCATCAAAATTTTATCGGTATCATGTAGGTTTAATACATACATACTAGGAACAAATTATCTGGATACAGCTTCTCATATTAAAAACTGCAGTCAGAATTTTTGTTTAAATATTTTTAATTGAATAAATTTTAACACAGAGCTACTGCTATTAAATAGCAATATTTCTGTGTTAAATGGGTTGCTTTTAATTTCGGTATTAATAATATTTCATTCCAGAACAATAATATTCATGCATTAATATGTAGGAAAATATTGATTGACTGTTCGAAATATAATTAATATTTAGTTTATACAAAGATGGAGACAAATTTAATCACTTTAAAAAATATTAGATACTGTTTAGAGAATTTGAATATCCTATTAAATTTCTTAATAAGTTAATCGTTATTTTTTTCTTCATTTACAACTAATATTTGTTATTTAATTTACTTCATCATAGATGTCGCTACTAGTTAACTATATATTTATCTGTTAGTTGATATTTACCAGTTTGTGTGTGTAACAGATAATTCACAAATTTTAATTTTTACACCTTCTCTTCTTTTGAAAAAATTATTTCAATTTTATACAATGTTTGGATTTCTTACGTGTATAATATTGTGTTGATTTCTTTTGCGTTTGTTCGTTATGAGTTTAGTATATATATTATATATATATAGAATACCCTTTCTCACACACATACATATTTTCCGGTTTATGGAGATTTTGATTTTCATAAATTAGTTATGGCTCTAAAACTGTTTTTCTTACATTATATCTGACTGTATCTTTCTCTTCTGATTTATTTCCGCCAGTACTATTTTCCTTAAAACTTCGTTTCATCCAGAAATTTTAGAACTAAGCATAAAAGTCTGCTATGTATGACTGTGGTTATATATTATTTTTACTGGCATTGTGTGTTTTAATTTCTTGCTTATTTCTAAGTCATATTTATAGTAATGTAAAAATATGTATACATATATATGTGGGATTTAGTTTTGACAAAAAAAAAAATGCTGAGTAGAAAAAAAATTTATTTACGTAATTTAAACATTTGGAGAATGTTGAATTTGAGAATATTTCGCTTTAGGTAAACATCACGAAAAGCGATTGCAGAATTCCCACTTAGTCTCTGATAGGGAAATTGGCAGGAAAGATCAATAAGGATTTACGTGTTTAAGCGAGGAAAAGTATTAGTAAATTTAAAAATTTAAAAAAATGTTGAATTTTTATTTTTTTATTTTACCATATTTTAAAATATATTTTGTGTTTTTCCTTTACATATATATAATGAGAATATTGTTTTAGAAAGATATATTGTTGAAACTCTTTTAATATCAGGCAACAAAATCACAGTACCAGGGACGTCTTAAGACTCTTTGAGGCCCTGTGCCCAGAGATATCTTAAAATCGTTGAGGCCCTGGGCCCCTATGTAAAAGCAGGCCCTACCTGAGATCTTTAAAGGTAGACAGTACATAACATACATTGTCAAATACTCGTTCAAACGGTAATTTGATACAAATAAACGTGCAGACTCACAAATCTCCAACGCCTAGGCACAAACCGGCTCGACCGATAGCCGCATTTCGACTAAATAAGTCGAATAATTGTTCATGGAATTAAGCCTAGGCCTAGACATGAACAACGGTCATAACATAGCATTACAATCTTACCATTTTTACCAGTTGACATGCAGCTTGAAATTCCTTTTCTTCGAAGAATATGTACGGAAATAATATTTGCCTATTAAAATTATCCGGATCATGATTTTATTAAGACATATTCGAGAGCATAACGAGTCCCCCACTGTGGGCGAGACGCTGGGCCCGGGCCCAGTTGGCCCATGCCTTAAGACGCCCCTGCACAGTACTATATTTGCATGCGTTTCTACCGCGTGTTTTTAGGAGGGAATTATAAAAAATATGTTTTATTAAAAACTTTATTTGTTACATACTATATTGCGACAAACTACTTTTCGAAATCAATAAGACACGTATTTAAGATCTCACCAATGTATTCCTCTTGAGAACCGTACTTAGTAAGCATATTGTGTGTTTTAAAAAGTGAAATTTTGTGGCGAACCATTTTCCCACGATATGAACAAGGCACGCCCAAAATTTTAAGTCAATACAATAATTAGTTTTGATTGCGCATGTTTTTTTCTCCAAACCGACAAATTTACTTTACTGTGACACCTTGTAATTAAAAAATTGTGTTTTTCATTTTGGCCTTTTTTTTTATTATTATTATTTCACTGCAGTACTTAAGTGTGTCCCAATTTCAACTTCGTAGCAAAATTGCAGTCTCTGATAATTTTTTTTGAGGCAAAATTGATCATATCTCTAAAGAACATTTTCTACGAAATATGATACCTCAATTATATTTTCTGTTGATTTCTAATTTATACTTCAGAGATGTTTCATCGCCTTTTTTCTTAAATAAATTAGAGTTTAAAACAACTAAAAAATACCCTTTTATAGTGAATCGAACTAAAAAGTAAAAAAAAAAAAATATTCTTAATATAAGAATAAAATGATTAACGAGAAAATTAATGTCATTGGGGTAAAAGCATGGGGGTGCTCTGAATTAATTGTTATAATTTTTTACTAGTTCTATTCCGAAATGCTGAATTAGTTTAAAAATGTAGTACAAAGCACCCCACGCTTTTACCCCAATGACATTAATTTTCTCGTTAGTCATTTTATTCTTATATTAAGAATTTTTTTTTTTTTTTACTTTTTAGTTCGATTCAGTATAAAAGCGTGTTTTTTATTTGTTTTAAACTATAATTTATTTTTCATTTTTAGTTCGATCTAGCGTGTTTTTTTAGTTTTTCAAGCTATCAATTACTCATTGTTGAATTTATCCTTGAATTTGATATTTGGAGCCGGGGGGGGGGGATTACGTTGCTGCTGGAATTAGTCTTGCTGTTCAATGGATATTAATTAATGGGTCTGAAGGGTATTTATTCTCTACGTTTACTGGGCCCCGTATCGGTATATTTCAAAGATTCCGTCTCTAATGATGCAGGTCAAACTAATAAAATGTTTTAAAAAGAAATATTAAGTGTCAGTCGTATTATCACCTTTTAAACGTATTGCTATAATGTTAACTCCTATCATCACTTCTAAACGTATTGCTTTATAAAAATAAAAATATTTAGCAGTTAGAACATAAATTATTTTTTTTCACACACACACATGTACGAGTCTCTTTTTTTTATTTCCATTTTCAGAAAATTTAGACAATTGTTTATATTATGGTAAGAAATAGCTGACGCATCCAGCCTACTCTTTCTCACATAATGAACACTTTTTTGTTTGTTTTATTTTTATTAACCACAAGTGTATTCGTTTTTAGAGTTTCACTTAGAGCTTAATCTTTTAGTCGCTAAATCTGGAATTAGTCACCAAATCTGGGAATGGTATATGGAATTAGTCCCCAAATCTGAAAATGGTATATGCAATAAGTCTCCAGATCAGGAAGTTGTATATGGCATTATTCGCCAAATCTGAAAATCGTTATTCCTGATGTCCTGATCAACACAATGGAACAAAATTATAAAATTATTGTATTGTCATCGGTCCTTGACAATGTACAAAATTTCAAATTAATCCGACCTTTTAAAGTGGATAAAAATCGAGTTCCTAGATTCCGTTACATACAAGTGAAACTTATAAAAGCGTGTTAAAAATAACGCATTGCATCAATTGAAAATGATTTTAGCTATGAAGTTTGTGGCATGAAATTTAAAAATATAATATTCTAAGGCTTGTCAAATAAAATCTGCATTTTAAAAAAAAAGAAAAGAAAATCGTTTATTAGATGGATTATTACATTCTAAACTTTTCCGTTGTTTGAGATTATGCAGGACAAACTTGTAAGGTGTGTAGGGGGTACATAAACGACTCGGAATCACGTTTCATCTGATTCACTTATATTTTAGACATATAATTCCAGTCACTCTAAAAATTTTAAAAACAACATTGCATTAAGTATTCTCATTTAAATATATATTTTTTAACTATCATTAATGCTAACAATAATATGGGAATAATTATATATATATATATATATCAATAAATACTGTGAAGTATACGGATATTTTTCGTTGAACATTCCTGTATGCCTAGCGACGTAATGCATATCGACTTTTAGGTCGAAGTTGTAGTTGCAAGCAAAGAACAGATCTTTCTGTCTCAACAATTACCTATAAACAGAGAAATTTAGCTCCGTTGACGAATGGGAGGTTAAGCTGTAGAACCTAACCTCATTACGACGAAGCGAGACAAACAGTGATGTGATGTAATGAGTGCTTAACCAATCACTAACGAGAAGAAAAAAGAAAACGGCGGACACATGGAGAGAAAAAAAGAATTATTATTCTTCGAGAACTTTCTTTAATGTTAAGTTCTATGTCAGTATTCTTATAGTATAAAAACTAACTTGATTTAAAAGTATGTCATTTTTTTTTTTTTGGTCTTGACCAACATTTCTTTTTTTTAAAGATTTTTTAAGTGAAACATTTAAGTAATTTGGTATTTGATATCATAATTGAGATCTGTGGGAACACGAAAATAATTGTTTAACAGTTAAGGCATTAAAGTGAAATAATGAAATCAAACTATACATATGTAGCCGAATAAATTTCCTGATTATGAAGTTATCAGAGAGGGAATTATTTGTGTTGGGTATAATTTTAAACCTATTATATTGTTTGAGAATATTTAGTTCAAATATATGAACTTAAAACTAGTATAATGGGATATTTTTCACTTATTTTGGGAATAGAGGATGTATTATATGTTGGGGGGGGGGCTTAAAACATGGAGGATGTGTTGATGTTATAGTATGAAATCCAGCTGATTGATTATTTTTTAACAATACTAGGATTACTGGTATGGTAATTTTGAGCCATGGCTCTCAGAAGAACGCGATAGTTCGCATCCTAACTTCCATACCTCGCCAATGTTAAGACTTGAATCCTCGTCGTTTCTTGCGTTTTCCGCTTGAGAATCCATTTATTAGATATCGTGATGGCAGAAATGCTACCACAACTCGTGGGGGGGGGGGGGAAGTTTCATATGGATATATATAAGTTAATTAAATTGAGGGGAAGTATATACACTCTTCCTCTTCTTCGGCATCACTACAGCCTCTCATGGGAGCCAGGACTGTCTCCTTGAGCCTCCCCCATCTAACTCTATTTGGAGCGCTAGATTGTCAATGGTAGGCTCCCAGCTTCCTAAGGTATTTTTCAACAGAATCAATCGATCTGGCGTTCGGCTTTCGTATTTTCCGTGTACCTTCAATTTTTGTGAAAATGTCACTTATTTAGTTGGGTTGTAATCACATTATATCTAAAAAGGTTCCATAGCCATTTAATGCGGCTAGCCTTTATAACTTTGATAATATCCAATTCTTTAAATCTGCTGTAAATTAAAAAAAAAATGTATTCCATAGGCATTATTTTGCTTAGCTGCACCCAAGATCCCCTGGAGTATTTTTCTTTCAAAAATCAGCAGCTTTACCATAACCTTTGTGATGCATGTATACGTACGTGACTCTGCTAATCTCTTCATGACTCTTTTAGGAAAATATTTATTTCGACCAACTTTCACCGAGTAAGGAAGCGTGATTTTGTAAATGAAGTACATTATATAAATTCTGTTTTCGCGAGTTTGTGAGCTGGCACGTTGGAGTTGGCAAGTAGGAGTTAGCATAGAGTCTACGAGTTAGTTTGTTAGTTGGATTGAAAAATAGTAGAATTATTAAGAGGTCGTGGAGTTGTCCAGGAAAACGGATTACACCAGTGAATCCAACGACATTGATCAATTCCGATAAAGATCACCTGCAAGATTCCAGTGTAGGATCCGATGCATAAAGAGTACAGGTATCGTGAGCTTGATTAATTAGAGGAGCCTATTAGTGTGCGACGTAGTTATATTTGAGCGTATTTAAGCTGTCTTAGATTCAGTTGAGGGTCCGTAGTAGTATAGAATATAGTCCCCGTGTTATAGAATCTCACCTCCGTGCTCTACTATTTAATCGCCTACCTTAATTAGATTGTTATTGTGTCTGATTGATATTTTGGTAACAATAAATTAATTAGATTGAAATCATGTCTGATGGATCATTCAGTTTCTCCCACACACCTAGCCGGGTTTACAGGTAGACAAGGGGGTTCAGAGTCAAACAGGAATCGACAGGTATTACACCTTGATAAAGGGTACAATTAAACTTTGTTTTTCAACGTGTTATGTTTATTTTTAAGAAGTTCTTTTACGAATAATAATGAAAGAATACACTGGCGTAGCTAGTCCTTAGTGGGCCCTGTATCTATGATTCTTTGGGGCCCTCCTTTGTTCCTCGATCTCGATTTTGTTCAATTTTGTTCTTCTTCTTCTTCTTTTTTTTGCTTACATGTGTTGAGGCGTCTGTATCATTGATACGGTTGTTATGGCGGAAACTGCGCCCTTGAAAGAATACTATTTTAATCAAGCAAAACTTTTTGATAAAAAAAATTCTTTTGAAAGAGCAAACTTTGAATTTTCTCCTTTAAGAACCCAAAAGAAATTTTAAAAAAAAGGAAAGAAAGAGGGATAGAAAACGTCTGAGATACAACTCTCCACAATCGACACCTCCCCCGTACAACCGATTTATTTCACATCCCCACAAACCCAAACATCTCGAAATGAGAATTACGCGACACACCAAGAAATTCCATGTCCCCTCGCGCTTATCGGCATGTGTCATTCGCTGACAAAAGAAACTAATTGGTACATGTTGCTTTGATTTCCCACACGTCCAATAAAATAACGGGTCGGTACCGAAAGAAAAAAAAGGCCTTCATTCCAGCGATGTCTTTTGATTAACTAAGACTTCGTGACAGGGCCTTGTCCCCTCAGGGGGCTTTTATCTCTCTCTCTCTCCAGCACCGATTGGACAAGACTTCCGCTTTAATAAAGGCGTATCAAGAGCAAGGAGGTTATGTAGCTGCATCTTTATTCCTGGATATTAACGATGGGAGAATTTTGGTCTTTCTTTGGTACGATACAAGGGGGATGCTAAATAAGAAATCATTTGAATATTTGTGCTGGTTTTGAACAAGAAGTACTTGGAGTAGCATTAATGAAGAGATAATGATTGTTTCAAGGAAGCATAAGTGGTCTTTTTTGAGAATATTTGTGGCTTTTCTGTTCTTCGGTTGTACCTTCTTATCAACCAGTAATACCTCGATTTACGTCTCATCGATTCGACTTTTGTTTGAGAGCTACACAACTCAATTGCTTTCTTCCCGCTTCCCGTTTAGCGAATGTACATGTTCGGAGGTGAGTGAGTGAAAATTAACGTTGCACTGTTCAACTACACGAGGGCTTTTGGTGACGGACCTCGTAATTTTGAACATGGTCAAGTGATGGGGATGACACCTGAGCTGTCACCCCTTCTCATAACTACCACACCATACCAACGGGAGGATGTTTGAGCTCTCGACAGATTTAACATGCATCTCTTCCCTACAAGGCGGGTCTTTAGTGGTGATAGGCTCAAACTCATGACATGCCAGCCACGATCCGATATCTTGACCACTAGGCTACCGCGGCCCATGTTCGGAGGTATCGCATGGAATCGACGCTTAGGCCAAAATACTTATTTCGTATTTCAGTAATACCCAGTACAGAACTACTGGATTCATATAATCAGGAACTGACAATTCATGAGCTCATAGAAATGCATGAGCAAGAGCAAGACATTGAAGAACTTGGATCTTTTGACCCAGTTCAATCAGAAGATCGAATGACGGTGTTGGGAATTTGACAGGAAGCCTCAATTTAATTTAAAAAAAGGGTTACAAATTTTAGAAAATATAATCTCTAACGAAGAAGGTACTTTTTTTTTTAACAAAACAAGACATAAAGAAATTATTAGCATGCTAAAAATTTTAAAGTAGCATTTTAAAATCACTTCACAAATTTTAAGTTTTTACCTTAAAATTAAATGAGCAGCTTTTTATGAAATTTTGAGTAGAAAATCTGTTTTACATAGTATACACACATAGGAGGCAACCAAAAAAATTTTGAAAATCCTTTAATTAAAATTTTTTGCTTATGTATAAATTGTACCAAGGTCCCCTTACAAATGAAATAATGCATTATTTATTGAAATTTGAAATGTCAAATATTATTTATGGGATCATTAATGATAATTCAATTAATAAAAGATTTATTATTTAAGTAATAAATAATTTATCATTGTTTATCATTTAATCAGAGTGAAAAAATTGTTCAAATCATCTAAAAGGTAAAATTGCATTTCTTTAGGGCTAATTTTGCTTACAATTTTATATGCATTTTATACTTCCCAGTGTGGGGTAAAAGTCAAGAGAGGGGAATGCCGGTTCAGGTGTCGTCCTCGTCACTTGACCACGGTTCAAAATTACAAGGTCTGTTGCCAATAGCCATCGTTCGACGTTAATAAACACTTACTCACTAAAGAAATAGACGCATGAAAAATGGATTTTATTTCAAAAGGCCTTTATCTCATTGACAAAGGGGTACATGGCTCAAAATTGTTAAAGGCGGGGGCGTAGCTACCGCCGTATCAGCTGTATCAATGACACGGAACCCAACATATATGAGGAAAAAATTGGGCCCTGAAAAAGAGTATGCAAGAAATTTTGATACGAGGCCCACTCAGAATTAGCTGTGAGGCACTATGGCCACGTCTTAATTAAGATTTAACTCTGACCTTGTTTAACATATTAAAACCCTATCATAACAGTAAATCTTTACAACAGTTTCAACGAAAATTATATTTACAATGAACTCTAATGGAGAACATATTTTATCTTAATATTCTTACAGTGGAAATGAAAAAAAAATATTCTTTTTCCGAACCTTTTTTCTATCTTTCAAACTCATTTTACAGTCACTTATTTATAGAGTCATTAATTACATTATACCCCAATCCTTCTTAATTCAGTTTTAATGATTCGGAACAAGATATATGTATCTAACAAATATATATTTTGTAATTTTCCTCCTTGTATTCCCATATGGACTAATGATTATTTGTGCATTGTTTTCTAAATGGATTACTCATCTATTTTTTCTTCGCAGACTTCCAGTCGAGATGGGTTCGGTGCTATGTATAAGCCAATTAATCTCATAGTCTATTTGTGATCCGTAGTGTGGCATTATTTCCTCACCCAGTGCTTATTTTACCGACATAAAGAGTTCCTTTTCCTTATTTCCCCTGATTAATGTTTCACACACCCATTTAATCATCTCAGCTTTCTTCTTAAGACTCTTTTTGATTAATGCGATATCTATATAGTTAATGTAAAAGTTATGTAGTAAGGATTAAGTTTGTTTATTTGTGGCCTCGGAGCTGTATGTTGCATGATCTATGGGTATATATAAAACCAGTATATTTTTTTCCTTCTTTTTTCAGGGCTACAAACCGTAATTTTTTTCGCTCTGGTTCTCCAACTAAAAAATATATCAGTTCAGTTCCAGTTTTCGTTCCGCCAAAAATAGCGGTTTTTGATTCAGTTCCGAATGATTAATTTTGTTTTATGTATATTCTTGTTTGTACTAAAAATGTAATTCTTTCATGAACAAAAAAAAAAAAAAAATGTAATTTTATCATGAACAAAAAAAATGTAATTCTATCTAAATTTAAAAGATTTTATTCGTTTTTGAATTGATACCGTATATGAATTGGTACAATTAACCAACACGTACGATACGAGCGATAAGTTGAGAACTGCGACCATTGGCATTGTTATCCATTATTAAAATCGCATTTGACACCTAGGTTCATAATTCTGGTTCGTCTATCTAAACAATCTATACAAATATCCGGGGATGATCGCATACTGAGATGCGAAAAATATAAATCAGACCGATATTTTTCTTAAAAAGTCATTATATTTCTAGTTCATTCTACTGAATTAAATTACCCATCAACAAAGTAGTTTCGAGCGAAACTGAGACAGAAACGTGCTAGTGAACATCAAAACAAAGAAAATAGAGAAGCAATCTACATGTAATGATGATAATTATATGGTTGACGTTAAATTAGAAAATATTGATAAGTTGGTTACAGTAAGAAATTGACTGAAGATATATCGAACCGAAATAAGCCAATACTTTTTTTCGGTTCAGTTTTGATTTTCGTTCCGATCAAAATATCTTTTTTTCGGTTTTTGGTTCAGATCCGGTTCGAAGCCCCCTTGCTCTTTTTCCTTTTTCGGAAAAAAAAGCTTATATGTTTCCCGTGTTTGTTTTAATGTGTTTTTGTTTTAAAAATAAGAATTCAGGAGTTTATTTTATAGTTAAAGTACAGAGACATTTATTTTTGAGTTTACCACTATGTATTCTTTATTGTTTGCAAATATTAACTACTTTTTAGTTAAATTCTGGGAATATTGTATCTTATTTCTGATTTCTTGTTGCCTTTACGTAGGCAGACAATTCAAGATAACACTTCACACAAATTAAACACTCTCGATGTATACAACGTTATTGGCTGTCTTAATAGCTGCATCTGAGTTTACTGAAGTGACTAGGCGGACTATAAGACAATAATATAGTTATAGCACCACCTGGTGGCAAACAGAATAATTAGCATTTCTCTCTGAAAAACTGTAAAAGATACGGAAAAATTTAATTAAAAATTATTCAGTGTCTTCATTTTGTGAGAAAAGATAACTATGCACAATAGAGCATGTAAATTGCTAGATATTTTGTCCATAATTTTCAGCAAATTTTTCGGCATGAAAAGTTTTAGGAAGAAAAATAAAATAACTGGTTATCAGCAAAGAGCTCTATTTTTGTGGATGGGGGATGTTCAAGATGATCACCGACAGCTACAAAGTACATCTCGACTCCTTTGATTTCGTTCTGTACATTTTGCAGTACATTAGATAACACACTGGCACAATCATCAGTAAAATGTTGTTTTAATGTCTTGCAGTATCGGAAGAGGGATCATACACAAATGTTCTTTCAAGCATGCGCGCGCACACACACATATGCTATAGGCAGGGATAAGACTTTTTGAGGCCTTGGTACCCTATGCAAAAGTAGGCCCTACACGAGATCTTTAAAAATAGACAGTATATAAAATGCATTGTCAAATACTCGTTCAAACGGTAATTTGAAACAAATAAATGTGCAGGACTCACAATCTCAAAAACCTAGGCACAATCCGGCTCGAATGATGACTGCATTTTGACTAAATGAGTTGAGTGATTGTTTATGGTATTAGGCCTAGTTAAGGACATGGACAACGGTCGTCACATAATAATACAGTCTTTCCACTTTTGCCAGTTGACATGCAGTTTGAATTTTTCTGGTTTTTTTTAAGAATATGTACGGGAATAATATATCTGACCGTTATTCTGATCACGATCTTATTAAGACTGAGTCAAGAACGAAACGAGGCCCCCATCGAGGACGAGTCCCTGGGCATGGACCTAGTTAGTCTATGCCTTAAGACGTTCCTGTTTATAGAAGTCAGATCAGGTGAGCTTGGAAGCCATTTTACACAACAACGATACCCATTGATTTGCTTCAGGAATGTCACCACCAAGTGGTCACATAATTTCTTTTTTTTTTACGTCTTAAGCAGAGGGATGATTTCGCGTGGGAATCATACGTTTTGAAATTGAATCATGGTCAAATTTCTATTTTTGCTTAAGGTATTATATCCTACTTAAGTTCCAAATATCGTAGTCGAGGTAACGTGCTCTCAGGGTCAGTAAAATACACGTTCAATTCGCATATTATTGAAAATTCCAAATGAAACACCAATTGATCACCAAGCTTACTTGATGTTGATCTTCGACTAAATTTTGCAAGAGTTCTCTACGATCAATAATAGATCGATCTGAGAAAATAAGGCTTAAAAAACTGGGATAACTATAAGCATTGAGTAATCCAGATCCCCCTATTATGTTTTTACAGAAGAATTGCTGACTAAGGGCAGTAATGTAAAGTTGAGCAAACTTTATGGATTCAATTCTATACTTTTTCTTCCGCTCTAGGTTCTTAATTTAAATCTGAAGATTTCATTCATACCAGGAAAGCAAATAATCCATCTTTAGTGGCTAAAGATTTTATTTAGTTTTAACAGCCACACAACACACACAATTAACACAATATTCAAAACTCACTAATACTAAACATTATACTTTTGTTTGCCGCCATTTTTTTGTTTCTCCATGCTACAGGTCGTAGCCGCCATTTGCTTCTTCCATGATTGTTTTCCAATTCTGTCTCTCTCTATTACGATGGCAGCGCCACCTATATAGTTTTACTTTTAGTCCGGCGAATCTTACAGATTCAATATCCCCCCCCCTTTGGAAGAATTTATACAGATGAGAATTTTCAAAAAATAAGAATAGAAAAGAAGAACTTTCCTAAATTAGACCATGGATAGCTTGAAATGATTTAAACCCCAACAAAATAAATGAACACTGAAAGCTACACTGAAATCTGCATAAATTCTAGAATCGAAATAAATTGAATTATAAATAATATCCTAAATTATTTTGAAATACACAAACACACACATAATAGGAGTTATGAACTGTATAACATTTTTGTTGCATGCCGGAAGGCCCTTAGGTAGTGTGAAGAAGTAACATTTATTGATGAGGAGTTACCATGAAATTTGCTATGATGAATCAAGTAGAAAAAAGTAAAAACCCTATTCACGGTCTTTAAAACCTAAATGGAATAGCTTAGATACGGTGCTAATAGCAGTCATTTGGAAGATATTCGTAAAAGAACTTTTTGACAAAGTAATGATAGACCTTCGTTGATATTCTCCTCATGCTTATGGATAATTTTGTCACATTTGAATATCAATGGGAATCATTGAATATTTTTTTTGATCTTCCTGTCCCTATTATATCGAGTAAAAGCCGATTCAGAAAGAAAATTAATTAAAAATTATTGAAGATTTAACATCATATGTAAGGTCAATTATCTACTCTGATCATAACTATGAATGAAAAAAATGTATCAATTATGGTAATCCACACATGAAACAGCTGAAGTAAATCTGCGAAATCAATTAAGGCAATTATTTCAGTTAGAAATATGTGCATAAGTGTTTTTGTGTGTGATTCATATAGAAAATGTAAAGCATTTTTATGCTTTTTATTTTTCTCTGTCATTTTTAAAAATTAATTAGCTGAATCGGTTTGTGATGTATTCTTATTGTTTTTATTACATCGTCTTCTTATTATTCAGGAATGTTAAGTAGTGCAGTCAACTTAAGTATATTTAAAATAAAAAGCGAGATATGTTTGCATAATTTTGTGAAGGATAACATATATATACTACTTGAATAACATCAATGATGTTTTTAAATATTCAGTTTTCCTTGAGTATCACCAGTTTAAACACTCAGATGTATTTTATCATCAGGGATAGCACCTAAATACAATTTATAATCAGCCATAATATTTAAAAGCAACTCTTCTTTTGATTTCTTTATTTAATTTTGTTTGAACTAGGTCGCTAGGTGAAAAATGAGTATAGTTGATACACAGCGAACAAATCATTTCAGAATTCATATATACTCGTTGATAATTGTACTAAAAATTCACACTTAATAAGCTTTTTAAGCATATGTATGTTTAAGTATAAGCACTTAATAAGCACCAACCAGTGTATTTTTAACTTCAGAGAGGTTTTTTTCAACCTTTTCCACCATTTCCACAGCACTGCTACGATCAGTTGCTTCTGCCGTTGTTATCGTGATTGGAATTCAAATTTTCAGACTGGATTTATAAAATTAAATAAAAATTATATTTTTCGAAGAAGTTTTGGCATCAATACATTTGTTGCAGTGGTTTGATAGAGATTCAAATGGCTATCCGAGTTCACTTCGGGGATTGAAAAACTCGCTTCGAAGCTGTTTGTATAGTAGCGTCCTCAAAATATAATACTGTTTTAACTTAATTTTAAGTTTTGGGAATAAACAGAAGTAGCAGGGTTTTAAATAAGGTTAATAAGGTGGACGATTTAACATACAGACGTTATTTTTTACTAATAGTCCTCTCCCCTTTAGGGAGTTGTGATTGGCTGTATTTTAATGCAACAAAGACACACCAACTATTTTCCTCCCGATATTTAGGACGAATTCAAAGAATTAAGGCCCTCAAACACTTTAAAATTTAAATAATACTCACCAGTATTTGAAGGGCCTAAGACTTCTTGAGGGCATGGGCCCATGTGCAAAAGTAGGACCTGGGGCCCTACACGAATGAAAGCCCCAGCTATGACCCATAAAAGTAGACAGTACATAGCATACGTTGTCAAATACCTGTACAAACAAAAACCAGAAGCAAATACATGTGTATGATTTACAATTGCACAGACTGGGTTGACCAATACCGCTTTTTGACTGAATGAGTAATGATGGTGTATGGTGGTAGCCTAGGCCTATTGATGAACCTGGTTGACATATCGTTCGAAATTCCCAGTTTTTCAGATAATACAACCGACAATAACATTTGACCGTTGGAATTATTCGAATTATAATCTTATTAAGGTTGAGACGCGGCTCCCTTTATGGCGAGGCCTTGGGCCCGGGCCCAGTTGGCTCATGTCTTAAGACACCCCTGAGTATTTGATTGTACAAACGGAACAATGGATAATACACTTTCTGTCATTTTTTTTAGTTTTGATGTAACTTTACTTCATAGGAAAATATTAAATCTACTGAGAGACAAAATACCGTAAATTTGTTTCACTAAGTCTAAGCGACACTTTTTCCATGTTTTGCATGAAATTTGATAACAGCTATTTGAGTTTTTTAAAAGTTCAGTATAGAATAATGGTTCTCCTGTACAAGATAGTATCCATATCGCGTTTGGTACTATGAAGAAATGCATTGAGATTTGGACAGTGCATCAACTGATAGTTAAAGATATCACGCATGTGGAATAACACATACAGCGTCACTGCAGATTGCGATCCAGAGATAAATGTAATATTTGGTTAAACCAATTGGAGAAAGTTATTAATACAAGATCTGTCTTAAATTATTTATCTCTGACCAGCAAAATTATTTTCAGTTGATAGCTCTATTGAGTTACAATAGTTTATAATGAATATTTCCTTCACTTCAGTTTATATCCAGCCATTTCAAACAAAGAGCTTGTTAATGGTTATAAAATGCTGTGGTTTTATTGTAGACGCTTGGGTCTTTGTGCCGTGGAGAATATGCATATATATTATTTTTTTAGAGAATCTATATAAAATCGAAATAATTTCTTCATAATTTTAGTAGGCAATACACATTATTTCTAAGTCAGTGGCGCACACAAGAAGTTTTCAAGGCTAGGGGGATCCAGGGCCGAAAGTCCACCGTTCTTTTATCCTACCACAATACGCCCTCCAACATATTCCTTTGATTTTGTCTATTTTCGGGAACAAAAAACAGTAAAAAATTAATTACTGAATAAATAATTAGCATTAATAAATAAAATTGATTATTAATAACAAATATTTAATTAAATTTTACGTACCATATACATATGTGATTATAATAACTCGAAAAAAAATCAAGGGCTATGGGGGGGGGGTCCGGACCCGAGGACCCCCCTTCTTCTATTGCGTACGCCACTGTTCTAAGTAGATATAATTTCATTTAGAAATACTTTGAATTTTGTTTTTGAAATGAGTACGTAAATACGAAATGCTTAAAATTTCATGTCCATATACATGAGTTTGAGTTTAAAGCTTTATTACAATGTAGCAAAAAAAAAAAAATTATTTTAAACGCTATTTTCATTAAAAATTTTGTTTCATGAAATATCATTCTGAACAGTCTTTATAAAAAGAAGAGATATTTAAAATTAAAGTACATTAAAAAATACTATTTTGTTGAACTTTCATGCAAAAAGGGGGATAAAATATAAAACTCAGCAATGTCCCTATATTCATAAATATTCAATTTAAAAACATACATTTTAATTTTTGAAAAATAGAGAACTCACAAGCGAGATATTAATATGCAGCTGTGAGATTAAAATTATAAATAAAAAAATTTTCACACACATAAATGTCATCTTTATTATTTAACCATGAGTTTAAACCACGTGCTTAGTATTCGATGAAAAGAAGAAAAAGGAAAAAACTATATAAATGAGATAAAAAAAAAATTTCTTTTTTTGTTGAAGATTGCATATTCTCTTTCTGCTTACACTATTATTAAAGGTTACTCCACTCGAGAATTTTTAAATGCATCTATTTCAAAAATAGTTCAATAAAAACACACGTTACGTCTCTTCCTTTAAAAAGAATCCAACTATAAACATAAGGCTGGATGCTAAATTTATATACCCATACACAAATCTTAATCCGATATTATATTTTTAATTGTATTCCCTTTGACTATAACCTTAAACCGACATTTCCATCAACTCACTTATTAGGGGCAGAACCCAAAGTCAATGCCTTCCAAAATTTTCTCCAAGAACCCGTTTAGCTCGAGGTGAACCCTAAATAAACAACCACCATTTTTATCTATCACGGTCCAGCCGCGCCTATGCTGTCAGCACCCATCCCCCTGATTCGTATTATTTTGTAATGACGAAACAGATATTAGCAATTCTGATTAAACCCAAAACGCACTACTTGGAAGAGCGAGGTAATATTTACGTTCCATGTCAGCGACATGTTGTGGTACTATAATTTCGAACGCTTCTCTAATTGCAGGGTAGGGTCCGTTGGTTGTTACCTGGTAGGATATGAAGTGATACCGGGTGCAGTTACTCTGGAAGCTTCGGATTTATGATGGTTCGCCGGCATAAAATTCAATTAGAGATAAGTCTCGCTCGAAGTCGTTTACCTTTTGTTTAGAAGTGACTAAAGGGCTTCTTTCTTGTCTTTCAGGTTTGTTATTTAATGAGGGAGTAGTAATGTGGATCTCAAAAACAATGGAATAATTAGGTTAAGTTTATGGAAGCAAAAAAGGGGGGGGGGATATTATTAGCCACTGACGAAGGATTGCATCTTTTTTTTCATACTAGAGATGATCATTTGTTTCATACTAGATTTAGGGGTGTTGAATGTTTTTCAAAAAATAAATCTTGTTTTAATTGAAATAGAAATCTAATTATTATCAACATTCCTCATTATTTTCCTTGCCAAAAAGTTTTTCATTTAAATGAAACTTTGATGATATAATACATAAAACTAGAGCAATCTTTTTATTATCAGCATTAAAAAATAACCACATTTATGATTAATTTTATTAATGATACTAAATAAATTATAAGCAAATCGTTATCATTAAAGAGGTACTTACGTACTATTGCAACTATGCCAACTTTCAAAATAACTTGCCAAGTTAGCAACCCGATCACTTGTGTCGTACGCGCTGAATTGGCAACCATGTACTTCGTTTCATATAATGTCGCCAATACGGTTGCGATATTACGTAAGTAGCTTTAAAGAGGAAAAAAGTAATACAGAATACACAAGTACAACAAGCAATTAAAATGTGTTTCATACAATGTCCATTGCGAAAATAAAAATGGAATTGGCGAAATTAAATTGTTTGGGCGATAATTTTCCCTACATTATCAAAGTAATTAGAACGAAAAGGAAGAATTTAGCTGTGGGAAGTAACACGCATTGGCACTTTTGTACTGTATCGTCTACCAATTCGTATGTTTCCAACTGCCGTAATATGCAGTTAATAGTAAAAAAACTGTTCCCTCTGAAGAAGAAGTCTAGACGCCTTTAGACTGGATCTATAGAAAAATATTTATTCCAGGCCCTCGCGTGTGTAAACACAATAATCTTGTTCACATATGTGAGGATATCATTAAGCTACATCCTTTAATTTGGAAATGTTTTTTGATTTTGGTGAAAATGCTCTACTGTATAATAGGTAAGCACCCAGTAGTTAAAAAAATTATTAATACATCCTTCTGCTTTCTTAAGAACTGCAGTTTATTGAAAAAGTATATATTGTGTGAAAATATAAGAAAGATTTAAGAGGTCCAGAAGAGAGTGCCAGAAAAGAAATTCGTTAAAAGATTTTGTACTTACGTATTAGCCTGAACGCAGCAATGTTAGCACTACACGAATCGTGCCTTGATATCAAAAGAACGAAGGTTGTAATGTATTTTATATTAAAAAAAATACCAATATCGGTCAGATTTTGGTGGAAAATGGCGTGATTCGCGTGGAGCCAGTTTAGCTGCGATGACGCTAATACACAAGTACCGAAAAATCGTTTTACCAAAACGTATGACAAGAACCAGAAATTATACAAAGAATTAGTTCTCGAAGGGGAAAAGATCTCTTGTGTGAAAGCAGGAATGAGCTTTTATTCTCAAATTCACTTACTTCTTACTTTTTTCATAAGAAATAATAATTGTTATTTAATGCGAAAATTAATAATCAACACGTGGTCGTCCAATGTATTTAAAGCAACTTTCTTATATAACTTTGAGGATAAGTCATGCAATTAATTGTTAATAATAAAATATATCAGTCTACGTCAAGATTTTTTAAGCAACAAAATTTCTCACAACAGTGACATTTTAAGAATTAAATTAGTGCTACAGAATAAGTTGTTGTTATATATAAGACAATGATTTTGAAAACTTTGAGCAATTGTCATTTACAACATTTTAACTTTCATTTTAATTTTGAATTCTTGTTTCTAACATCTGTTTCATTATTGTTAGTGTTTAATAAATATAAGGCAGTTATTAACCTAAATATCACAATTATCAATCTGAGCTCTAAAACGATAGATGTTTGCAACTGAGAAAAAATACGTAAATTTGTCTTTACGGAATATTCTTTTCTGTTTGAATTCATTAGTTTATTGCTATTTATAGATAATATTTGTATTTTCCTTCGAATTAAAAAGTTTTGTGCTAGAGTGAAATACACAAATTGGATTTTAAAAAGCTTACAAATACATACTATGCATATAAATTTTTATACGGATATAATTTGTAAGAAAGATTTTTTAAAATAATATTTATTAACAAATATTTTACATTAAAAATTTATTAGATTCTCGAAAAACCGAGAGTTGTACAGTTATGGAATATCAACGAACTGAATATTCTAAGTGTTTCTTGTGCGAACTAATTGCATTATGCTTAAAGTAAATAAACTAGAAAATTATCTTCGGGAAGATAAATTTAAATCTTAATTTAAATTAGATTGAAATTTTGGCAGTTTATTTCAATTAAATAGTTTTAATTAAATTATTTCCTTTATGGTTGAATTGATAATTTGACTTTTTATAAAGAAAAGGAATAATGTCAGAAATATCGGAGATATATCATTCTTCATTGATCGAAAAACAGTTTTCGTAGAGAATTTTACTCTCTTCCCCTATATGCATATAAACTTTCTCACAATTTTTTATTATAAATATCCATTTAATTAAAAATAAATTGACGGTATTTTCTGTACATGCTTTCTCATTTGATTATGAGGCAAATTAAAATTTACTACATTAAAAGTCTCCTTTTAGAGAAGCATCAATAGAATTTAATTTTCAAAATGTTTTAAGCCTGCAATATCAGCAACAGTAAGGATTAAAACGAATTCTGATAAAATTCTTCGCACATGTTTAAATGGGAATTATGAAAGGCAAACGTAAAAATTCGTGGAATGTTTGAGTGCAATCTTTCTCTTAAAGAAAAAAATTTGTTCGAAATATTTCATATATTCAGTATTGGCTTTATAAGAATTGATTTTTGTGTCAGAAATTATTAATTTCATTTCCATCCTAAATTCCATCTTTTACACACACACAAAATCCTTTTTCTGTAAAGATAATTTAATAAAATAAAATAAATTTCTCTGTTGTGTGAGTGAAGTAATGAATGAATTTAAGGAAAATTATTTTGAAAGAGATTCTCTTATATTTATAAAAGAATTCAATTAATCCGAAGAAATATCATCAAGAGTTGAGTTTTGCAGAAAAAATTCACAAATGATTAATTTCCCACAAAACGAGAAGAGTTAATAAAATTCATGACTGATTTTAAAATAATTAACATATTGTGCTTAATTCTTTTTTTTTTAACTAACATACTTAATTATGGAGTACGTGGTATACTTTAGGAAAGTTGCTTTGACATGTTTTAATTTACTAACATTTTATTTTGAATAAATCCTGTTTTATACTGCTTAATTTATTTACGTATTTAGTATCGACTATCGTATTATTGATTATGTAGACCTTGGCAATGATAAGATCTTAATGGTTTGTCCTAGCAGTTGATTTAAGTTATAGCGAGTTCTCTCATCGCGAAAACAACTAACCTTTAAAGAAATTGATTGAAACCCACCACGTATGTTATTTTCCTTGCAGTAACACTCTTCTTGTGGGAAAGTTGAGTTTTTCAGGCAAAATTCACTTCCCGGCGTGAACTTGAATAAGGTTATGATTACCATTGAAGATGTGACCAGGTTACCAGATTGATGACTTTTTCACTCTTGGAGACAAATTTGGCGAAAAATACGATATCACCAAGGAATCATTGAGAAGGTTCTAGCATCGATCCTTTTAGAAATTATCATGAGACTGTAAAAAAAGACATTCAAAACAAAAGTCAAGTCAATTCAGAAGAGAGTCCAGTCATGTCCGTTAATTGCGATAACAGGGGACACTTTATCTGTCTGAGTTCTTGCTAGTGGAACTGTTTAGAGAGCCGTTCTGGGTATATTGTAAAGCTTGCTTATGACGAGTGTGATTTGCAGTATTATAATATTTTTTGTGTAGATACGTCGATTTGTCTTCATGTAGTCATCTGTTCGTCTTTGCCCATTGATAAATCTGTTATTATTCAAATAAATGAAGACATCTACTGCTTTTTCCCTCTAAAGTTTGTTGTACTACATTTGAGAATCTAGTCTTGAGAAAGGACTTTGTGAGAGAAATGGCGTATTTTATTTTTAAATAACACAAATATGGAACATGCTTTTTAATTTTTTCTCGTTTTCTAGAAATCATTGAAGAAATATAATTCAATTTTAGCAACTATTTTAGTTATTTTTTCTACATTTTCATGGCTATACAACGAAAAAAAAAAAGAATATTTTGATGCAAATGGGGGAATATTCAGAGAATCATTTTATTGTGTATTTTCGAACGATAAATTGCTTCAAAGATACATGTTTGTTATTGAACGCTAAAAGATATATTCCAAACAATTTGGATATTGTACACATAAGACTTTCCTTTTACCTTTTAATTAAAGTACTGGATAAAATGTCTAAATCATTTGAAGATTTCTCTCTTAAATGCTATTTTGTATCATTTTTGATAATATAAACTCTGTTAAAAACAATAATTGTGTTCTGCATGTATCTCAATTAAAGCCTATAAAGCCAAACAAAATAATTCATTGGAAGTTACACTCGCGTACAGTATAGACTGGAAAAGAACTCACAGAAATACTTCCAATATTTACTGCCAACATTAGAACCAATGTGTTGAAAATCAAACCAACAACCCAAGCGATATTTGCTTTATTTTGTAACGAGATTTGAATGCACTAAGCTTTGGAATGGCTTATTAGAGATCAAACGCATTAGTGGGAGGACGGAGCTTAATTTGTCTCAAGCGGTTTGGCATCCGTAATTATCCCCGTTAATTTCTAAGCCAGTGGGGAGGGACGATATTATGCCCCTCTACCCTCAAGGAGGAGGAAGGGGGGGGGTCTCATTATCGATTTAGGCTGTGTTCTAACATTACACTAGCTCCACGGAGTGTTGACAGATTCTTTAAATGAGCTACTAAGCAGGCATGCTGATACTCTTGAAAGGGATCGTGGGGATGTAGTTTGCTTATTTGTCATATACAAAGCCAAATTTCCTGCTAGTTTATTGTTTAATAGAATGTTGTATGCATTTATAGTATATGTATTGGATAATATTAATCGTCTAGAGATGGTTTTGAAAACTGTGATGACTAATTCATTCCCAGAATCATGTTGTTCGCTAGGAAATCTATTAACGATGCTTTAACTAATTTCGATGTGGTTTGGTTAATTTTATTTAATTCGTTAATAAATTAGTTTTGAAAACATTTTCAACCATAAAATGATTCAGAGTTAATATATTAACAGATAAGAACTAATGGAACTTTACAGTAAGATTCTGTTACATTTTCAGATTTTCAATCATTTTTAATTCTTTGAAACATGCTAGTTTTTCTAATAAATGTTTGAGAAAATTATTTTTATATTTTTCCATGAAATTCATGAATTATAAATCTCATGAAACCGAATTCAAGATTTTCTTACTATGCTTTACCACTTAGATTAATTAGTTTTTTATTTCCCTCTAACTAAAATTTCTCTTTTGTTCGTATATATTGATGATCCACTCTTTTTTATTTTGACTTATAATCAAATATTTCAAGTCAAACATCTTTTGAAAACGTACGAAATCGTTAAGTTGTGCCTAAGAAACACTTGAAGAATTAATTTTACAAATGATTTGAGGTTTTATATATGTGAGCAGGAAACACAATTGAATGTAATTTTGATAATAATTTTATTTTCCATGATGCCTAGTTTAATTTTTAACTTTTTTGTGTATCTCCAGAGTTTTCAATGAGTCACACACTCAAACATGATAATTTAAAAGCTGCAACAGTTTTTTTTTTGGATTAAACTTTGATTTATAAACCCCTTTAGTTCGAGAGGTACAGTTAGAAGCATTTCTTCAAACAAACAAAATAATAACTTGATAAAAGTTGGAAGAAAATGCTAGTTATGACAAAATTAGAAAATCGAATTTAGATTGACATATTTTAAATTAAATCCAAATCTGTTACAGCAGGGGCTGGAATTAATGGAATTAAAAATGAAAAATTTAAAAGCAAATAAAATCTAACCAATCATTTGATTTTTATTAAGTTTGTGTTCCAAAGCAACACAAGATCGATTCGTGACGCACCTCCCATCTTAGAGGCGCAGTTAAATGATGAGGACAACACTTGAGCTGCAGTCAATTCTCCAAACTTCCTCACCATTACACGCGAGGACTTTGAATCTCGACAGAGTTAACGTTCACACAGTCGACAGAGTTAGGATCCTCAATGGCATCCGTTCTCAAACCCATGGCTCGATATGCGATCTTAGATGATGATGTATTTTGTTGATATTTAAAAGTACCAGAATTATATGTAAAATAAGGGAGGGGGAATGACGAATACATGAAGATTTTTATCAGTGTGACGAAAATCAAGTCAATTTAGATAGAACCAAAAATTAAGGCCGCAAAGAGTTTTCAAGCGAGCACGTACATTTATTTTTTGTAGCCTTTTATATTTTGCTTTTAGCTTTGATTCTCTTTTAAAAAAACAATGAATCAAACAATATAGTATTTTAGTATACATCAGTATTTCAGTTTATTGAATTCTGGCTGTTCTTTTTTCCCTATGTAGTTGTATGTAGTTTGATTTGGAGCACTTACAAGGGGACTTTGTGCAATAGTAGTACTCCTTTAGGGTGTTCAACCCTCAATGTAATTCCGCCAAATGGGCAGTCAATTTGGAGAAAATAGCCTCGAAATTCCTGCTTAGCTTTTATATAGAATTAAGTTTTGATTACTTAAAACGACGCAGCGGCATGGTTGGTAGAGCATTCGCTTACCACGTGGTTGGCCTCGGTTCGAGACACTCAATCCTTTTTTTATTTGAAATTCATTTAATTATTTTTACAATTAAATAAATTTATTTGAAAAAGGTTTATTAAATATTAAATGATATATATATTTTAGAGAATTATTTTGTATTTTAAAAAATAAAGTAATTACTGTAATTATATAAATATTTACATTATATTTTATAAATATAATTATTAAATACATTATTACAATTATTTATAAAAACTTATTTTATTATTAATATAATAAAAATAATACATATCTTATGTTATATATTATTAATTTAACTATTTTATAATTTTATGAAATATTTAATGTCTTTTTTAAATAAATTTGATAAGATAAATTAAGACGATAAGATTAATTTAATAAGATTAAATAAGACGGTCTATAAAATAAAATCATAGAAAAAAACTTGCCAATTTTTGAAAAAAATTCGATTTTAGCGTAGTTGGATACCTTAAAACAGTTGACGTTGCAAATTCACAAAAGTATAAAAACAAAATTTGAAATAAGCGATAGGAATGACTGCCTTAGTAATTAGAAAAGTTTTTAAAGGTGCAACGCAGTCCTTTAATATTTAAATTAGCCTTAATTGTGATTAATAGATCTAATAAGCATTTTACATTCTTGCAATTACAAGTTAAAAAGAAAAAAAACCGAAGCAATTGAATAGTATATTAGCTCCTAGAAGGATTTGTATATAAGGCATGCTTCATGTTAAGAAACTGCCATAATGGGTACAAGTAAAAGAGCAAAATAACGCAATTTAATAACAACTTCAAATTAATATGTATCATATTTTAAACGGCTTGTAATGAAGGGTTTACATATAATTTTACAGTCTTTTTGCCTTTCTCAGCGTCTATCGATTGTATCTGACTTCCATTTTATGTCGTGAATAACCATTAGATAGGACATTAATCTTAATACCGACGGCGAAATTACAACTTAACTCTTTGCATAAACTGTCCAGTTTTCGGAGTATCACGTTTTTCGTTTATAAAAGAAAGAATATACCTATATATTCAATTAAAAGTTCATTTACATTTACGTGAGTCATTATTGCTATGCAATAAAAATAACACTTCCGTTTTTTTTTTTTTAAATTTACGAGCATATTTATTAAGTTTTTCAATAAATTAAGGGAAGAATTACAGACATGTACCTATTTTTGTATTTTTATAGAAATTCCAGTAACTTACTCATTATGTTTTTTTTTTGTTGGAATTTTGCACTTGAAACTAATAAGCCTTCATCAAGGCCGGCTCTTGCAGTTTTGCCACCGCGGACAAAAATGGAATATGCCACCCCTCTCTCTAAAGCAAAAAATTATAATTTAAAAAATTATGTGTTCACATAGATACACAACTATAAAACTCAAATAATTCCTGCGAACAAATATATATATAGTATATAAATAGGGCGATTTCTTCGAAATAGTGTATTCTGATGATGGGTATTACAAGCGCTTATTTTAATGTATAGTAACTACACTCAATATTAAAATAACTAGCTACCAAAGGCTTATTATCCCTATCCTCTTTTGGACAGCTGACACACGACATCGCATGGGTGAAACAAATGTCCGTTGTGATTCCACTCCAGGATAGGGTGAAAATTACTAGTGAAAGACGAGTAAACATATCAAATTTCATGCTTTAACATATACTCCCGCCTCGAACACTTTAAGTTTCAACATAAAAGAAAACTGACATTAAACATGAAGAGCACAAAATAAGGAAATAAAATACATTAAATGAAATATCACACCCAATAATATTTCAGAAAATATATCAAATTTTTTATAACAAAAAATTATTTTTCAAATTCGATCGAAATACCGCCCTTAAAATTTGCCGCCCCGGGCAGATATCCGGTTTGTCCGGTTCTAGACGTCCCTGCCCTCACATAAACAGGGTGATAAAATTAAAGTTCCATTTTCAAAATGCTGTAAAATAGAACCACTTGTCAGAATGACTTCAAATTTGGAAAGAGTATACTTGAAGCAGGGGGGGGGGGAACGGTTTGGCACAAGAAAAAAAATTATTAAGTGTACTAATAGATGGCGCTGTAAATGGCAAAACGAAAGTGGATTCGGCTACAAGTAACATTTTGAATTGAACTACGGCGGGTTCGGCATGAGTTACACATTTAAACAACTATTTTGTTAATATGTATGATTGTGTCGGTTTTTTTGATGGAAAAAAATGACTTTCAAGTTATTCAACAGTTGTGGCAGTGAAAAGCCCATCCACTAAGGCAAGGTCGTACCACATTGGATGGAAAAAATCAATTTTTAATAGTCCTTAGGCCAAAAACCACGTAAAAAGCAACAATGAAAAAGTCTGTAAAGACAATCTCTCGATTTGCGCAATACATGTTATATATGCTGTCCATCATTTTCTGCTACAAATTGAAATCAATAGACAACAGAGCGGGGTGTCTCAGGGGTCACGTTGTGAATGTGTTGCGTAATCCATGCCTTCAAGTCAGTTAAATTTGCAAAAAAGATTGAGGTTTGGTGATCTTGAAGGCCAGACTGTTGGAAAATGACGGCTGATTATACTATCATTTCCGATATATCTCTCGAACATATTGCATCGTTGGCTTTGCAATATACAAAGGAACTCCATTTTGTATTTTACAGTGGCCTCTATTGATGAACTTTGGAACTTTTTCCTTTTGCCATACCATTTTTGACCCTTCAAGAAAATTCAATTCAAATTCGAAATCATTTTGACAAGTCGTTCTTTTTTACAGCGTTTTGAAAGAGGTACTTTAATTATAATCACGTTGTATAATTGGTTCAAAGTAAAATATTGTAATGTATATGATTTATATTCAATGCTCGACATAAAAAAAAATATACCACCAAGAAAAAGGGAGTGGAATGAGAGGAAAATCGCATGTTGGTATAAAATGCCTATGTATCAATTTTTATCACTAGGAAAAGTGGAAACTGCTCTACGCAACCGTGCGAGAAGTGATGATTGCTCCACGAAGCAATAACAGATCTGGAGAGGGCACCTCCACACAAAACAGTGTGGGGCCTGGAAATGGCAATTGTTCCACTAAGTTTAATAATGGTGCTGAGAAGCGGCAACTGTGACGGAATAGATGACCGTAACAACACACAAAAAAATTAATTACAGAGTCTAAGATGGCGTTGGGCAAACTTTTTTAAAAATACCCCACTCTCATTTTTTTTATAGATAAATACAATCTACTATATATAAAACGCAAAAAAATAGTATATTTTGAAAATTCTTCTTATAGGAAAAAAATTATGTGTATTTATTAGGGAGGCTTCCGTTTCATGCACTTATATATAGAATGGTCTTTATATTAGTTTTAATATAAATTATCATAACTATGTTTCGCAACTGCAAATTGTCTTAAAATTTCTATGGAAATTCACGTATTTAAAAGACTTTTTCACATCATCCATGCGGACCGTCCCCAAAAGCCCTCGTGTAGCTGAACAGTGAGACGTTAATATTCACTCACACCATCCATGACGAGACAGCCCAAGATGGGCCAAGGCATTCTGAACCAGACGTTTGCTACCGCCTATACCAGGGATGGCGAACCAATGGCACGCGACACAATATTTTGGGCCCGCCACCGATCCAAACGGTTTGCATTTTAATTCAAAATTACAAAGTTCAATATGAAGTATTACGAACAAATGCGAGTGATCAGTGATCAGCCGCAGTTTTATCAGCAATTTTCTCAGTTCTAAGAATTATCAGAAACGCTCAAGTTTTTTACGTACCCTGATGTGACTTCATTTATTAAACTGAACTTGAACCAATTCGATTGGTTGTAAATTGAAAATTTTGAAATGCAACTGATTGATTTTCAGTCTAGTTCAATATGAATTCAAAAATTTGTAGAAAAATGGAGAAAGTTAGAATTGATTGAAACAAAATATTAAGAAGCATGTCAAGTATAAGTAAGCATATCAAGCATAAGTAAAAATGCTAGTCATGAAATTTTGGAAACATGGAATTCGTTTCCAGATACATTTAACAGTTTGAAGAAGCTGGACCATGCTATTTTAACCATATTTTCATCTATCTACACCTGTGAGTCATTATTTTCAGAGATGAATAACATTAAAGACACGCTTAGAAACCTTTTGGCAGATGACTCCAATTCAGCATGCATTCTGCTAAAAGTAACATCTTACAATCCTAATACAGTGGTACCTTGACATACGAGTGCCCCAAAATACGAGTTTTTCGAGATACGAGCCGGCGAGTGAGGGATTTTTTGCTTTGAGTTACGAACGAAATTCGAGATACGAGTTCGGTTTAGCAGGTCGGCCGGAAGTAGCACGCGGTCAGTGAATCAGTTAGCAGCGTGATAAGTTGTGTAGTTATGTTCGCGTTTTGTGTTGCCTTTACATTTACATTTACAGTTGTAGTTCATTTATTTTTATAACCATGGATCGGCAAGAAATTGGAGATCGGATTATGCAAGATTGGATTCGGCAAGATCGGATTATGCAAGAAATTGGTTTCGAGGAGTCAGAGGAGGAGGTTATTTCTACAAGTGAGATAAAGGAGATCTTAGGAATGTGGAAGAGAGTTTCACAGTTCGTGGAAAAGAAACACCCAGAAAAAGTTGCAACAGGTCGTGCATCTGATCTTTTTAATGACACTTGCCTAACTCATTTCCGGAACATTCTGAGAGGGAGGAAGAAACAAACCTCCTTGGACATGTTTTTTTCTAAACGGCCTACAGGTGAAAGCGAGAAAAATGTAGCGAAAAAGGCGAAGACCAGTGAGGATACCTAATTTATTTCTTTACGTTCTCTTTTTTTGTTTTTGTACAATAAATATTTGTCATTTATAAATACGTTTTTATTATTCAAAACCACGTAACAAAAATAACTGGGGTGACATTTTGGGGGTTGGAACGGATTAATGGTAGTTCAATTGTTTTGTATGGGGAAATTTGCTTCGAGATACGAGTAATTCAAGATACGAGCAAGGTTGCGGAACGAATTAAACTCGTATGTCGAGGTACCACTGTATAAGTTATTTTTCATCTATTCTGCAACAGCACACACACTAATGTCACTTTAATTTGAATTACAAATGTAACTAAAACATTTACTACTATAATGTACAAAATGTAGTTTTTCGTAGTAAATAAAGTGTTTGGAGTTGTTAGTAGTATTTAATTTGATTATTTTCCCAATAATCACAAATCAAAATTATTTGATGGCACGTCTATACTTCATTAAGTATTTCTTTAGAAAAAATGGCATGTTGATCCATAAAAGTTTGCCTTCCTTTGCCTATACTTTCTCTCTCTCTCTCAGTTCTTAGTTTTAAGGACCGAAGAATTTTTCTCTATAAAGGGCCCTTTTAGGGTACTCAAAATGAAAATTTGTTTATTATTGTTTTATAATCTTTGTAGGGTGGGTAGATACGTAGTAGATTACGCAAACGGGCTGTAGCTTGTCCATAATTGAAATCAGGGTATTATCGTACATAGTTTGCATTACAATAAAAAGTGTACTTTTTGATTGTAAAATTTGTTATCAAATAGAATTTAAAATATGTCATTAAAATTGTGACGGTTCTATTCGCGCTCTTTTAACTAACAGTCCTCTTGGAGAATTTCTGATCTTTAAAATTATTTTATTATATAACTCCTCCTCGAAGAAGAAAACGTGAGCATGCAAAAATTAGAACTACTATATAGAGTCTAGGCTTTCAGGTTCGAGAGGGGGATATGATAAATTGCTAGCTGAGCTGTGATTAACCAAATTGAATGTGAATCACGGATATTTAATATTTGATAATTGAAATATTTAAGGTGACGATCTGTCACTGGAGATTGAATCTAAATTAAATAGCTAACAAGTCAGAGCTATTGAATTGAGTAAGTGTATTAAGTATTAAAATCTTCTCATTTTAAACGCGTACCTCGTTAATTGTCTTCATATTTATTAATTGGGTGCATTTCTTATCCTTGATTGATTGAATTTGATTTGTGGTTAATATTGTGAATAAATTGAAGTTTTATTGATCATGGCTAGTTTTCCTTCCGATTCTTCCACACCTTTAGGCGCGGAGGCAAGATCTTTATAAAAAAAGTTCCACAAATAATAGGGTTTCGTGAAGAAACGAATGCTGAGGAATTAAGTTTCAAATACATAATACTATTAATCCACGTCAAATGCTCTATCCCCTATTACAAGAAATAACTCTTATCTCTTTGATTTATCAATAGTAATAAAAAATAATCGAATAGGATAACAAAGTTCTTAAAATGTATGTTATTTTCCAAAACTTTTGGAACTTTATTTTCCAAAATTATTATTTGTTTTTCAAGACGTTGTTTGTGAAACTTAAGTTGCTTAAAAAGCCACAAGATATTACGACTAAGTAGCGGTGATACGTCGGCCATGAATTGGTAGCCATAACCACTAGGCTACCACGGCCACCTGGCGTATCCTGAATTCGAACCCTAGTGTTTCTAAATAGTGAGTGAATATTAACGTCGCACTATACAGCTACAAGTGCTTCTGAAGACCTGTCGTGTAGCAGAGTTAAATCTGTCCAGGTTCTATAGAGAATAATTGGTTTGGAAGTTCGGAGAGGCCATCTTAGGTGTCGAAATCATCGCTTGACCGTGGCTCAAAATACTAGGTCCGTTGCCAATAGCTCTCGTGTTGCTTTATAGATCGATGTTAATAAACATTAACTCTTGGAAAAAATATTCAAAACTATCAGGAATTATCACTTGACCCGTATTAACCTTTGTGGAGTCTTAGAATTACGGATATTTTACGGTATTTTCTAAGCCTGTTTAAATCAGTTTATTTAAGACAATAAGTACAGCAAAAAGACTTAATGAAGTATGTTTGCGGCAACTTTAAGCAATCTAGCTCGACTTATGGATAATATAACTTGTCTTTTACACAATAGGGTACGAAAAATTAATTTCACCGCGAATAATTGATGTACATTTCGTACATGAAAAGTAACGTGTTGCTAATGAACGTAACATCATAATCTTTAATCCAATGCCTTACAAATTACTTCAAACCAGTTACATAATGTCTTTATAATGAATACCATACGTATTTAATTTTACGCTTTGGTCTTTCCATTGACTTGTTCTTCATAATGGATACTTTGTACCGGAAGTAGCATCTGTGGTGTTAATGGGATTTAAGCGTAGCCGATCTAATTATCTTTGTAAATATGCTTGTATTAATATTTTTCAAATGATTTAGGATAATGTTCGTATCAGTAGAATTAATACAAGAGCTTAATTAGAATTTTCTATTAAACTGACCATGCTTTGCATTGTGTCGTAATTGCCATTCGCAAACTGTTAACATGGTTTCGTTAATGATGACCCTTTATTTCCGAGATATAAATTGCTAAACTTCGGGGAATGTTTCACTGGAAGATCGTTATAGAATCCTTATTGATTAGCAAGTTATGATCAATATGATAATAGTTAACTAAGTTCCAGACTTAATTCCTCTGGTTAAATAGGAATTATTCTATGTACATTATGCTCAATATATCATAAGCTTATGTAAATGTAAAGTGGCAATTAACTATTTATTCAAAAGTTAAGAGATGTATATTAAAGTTTAATAATCTCTATCAATCATCTCAAATAGTATAAAGGAAAAAAAAGAAGGATATAATTTGTGTGAAATTTTCTCTTCTATTTTTTTAAAAAAGGTTCCAATAAAATATTTTTAAAATAATAAAAGGATGTATTATTTGTAAGAAAAATAATATTTAATAAATTTATAAAAATATTTTCCAAGTATTGTTATTAAGTTTTACCGAAATCTATACATATAATTCTTCTAGGGGAAAAGGTGAAGCTTCATGAAGAAAATTACTGCTTAATTGAAATCCAGCATGCGTTACAGGGTGGAACAAAATTATTTTTTTCAGAATTTCAAAACGTACCCATATTGAGAAAAAATGTTCTTTGATACAAAGATGAAATGTAAAATAAAATGAAAAAAAATTTAATTTATATATTGATTACTGCCACAAAGGGAAAGAAATTTAGGTATTTGGGCCTTTTCGTGGTAAAAAGTCAAAGTAATTTTTATTAAAAAAAAACAGGTATTTTAGTATTTTTTACCATTTATTGCGATGAGGGGACACATATGAAACAGTTACAAGAAGAAAAAAAAAAACATCAGTTACATTTAACATCTACATTAGTATTACATTTTTTTAAAAAAAACCTACAGTCGAATAAAAAGTGCACAATAAAGTGGAAGACTGATAAAAGCTTGGAACGGACTGATTTGACTGGAAATTCAGAGAGAGACTTAGGGTTATATCAGTGCTTCTCAAACTTTCTATATATTTGCGCCCAATATTCAGTCATTATTTTCATCTCGCCCCTACCCATGCAATAAAAATATATTGAATTCAATAATAATATACTTTGACGAGACACACAATACGACTTAAGTGCCCCCGGCGTATGTAAACGTCTTGTGCTCAGCCAGTGTGTTAATTGTCCCTGACGTATATATACGTCTTTCCGAAGTACGATCTTTTCTATACACTGCTATCCATAAAACTATTCCAAAGGCTTTGGAGTGCAATAAAAGGACCTTGACAGGATTTGCGACAGATTTACTTATTTCAGAGGATTTGCTTATTTATTCCTTTTCTATCCCCCCTCCTAATACATTACATACACTCGCCTACGTGTTAAAAACGGTGGGATTGGGGAGCAAATAGCGTAATTTTTAATTGTCATTTAAGGGATTAATTATAAACCGTACAAATTATCAAGGTAATTTTTGTATAATTTTTGTATATAATTTTGTATATGACAAGACCTTGGGGGTCACTGTAAATTATTAAACTTATCCTTAACTTAGTAGTTAACTTATATAGAATTCTTAACTTAGTTCTTAAATTAATTATAAGATACATTGCGCAGTGCTTATATATTTATAAGTGTATTATATCGGTGTAAATGTGTATTTTTTTTTATTGCGTCAGAATAAATTTCATTTGTTTGTTTTGAGTAAATTAATAATTTTTTAAAATAATCTTTTGTTTTCGACTTCCCAATATACTCGCGCCCCCCTCGTAGGGTTATCACGCCCCTCTAGGGGAGCGTGCCCCACAGTTTGAGAAACGCTGGGTTATATGTTGCTACGTACATAGTAGTATTCACTACTCAGTAATCTGTTATAAATAATCAACGTTTTTGGTTAATTATATTGTAGAAAAATAATTTTTTTTTAAATTCTAAAATCATGAAATCATAATAAAGTTTTTCCATTTTTTTTCTCGAAAATCCAACCCCATTCTGGCAATATTAAATTTTGAAATAAATTTTTAAAATTATTTTTGTTCTAATCTCCATATTACAGAGAATCTTTTCCACATAAGCAGGTTCGCGTTGATAATAATTTTTTTCCTTATAGAACCACCATAATGTGTTAAACTCTCATACAGATAATGAAGTGACTAAAATTCAAAGCCGTAAAAACTTATTAAAAACTAGAAATTACACATAGTATCTCAGAACAAATAATTCGGGAAACTTTCCCCTGCTGGTAGCGACACATGTTCTTGTACAAAGCTATATAAGAAATAGTGTACGTTTCTAATCTTATCTTGCTGTTCATTTTCCCGCGCATTCATCAATTGTTGCTCCAGGTCTTCGATATCTGGCTGCCTATAATGTCCCATACATGCTGGATTGGCAAAATATCTGATGATCTTACTGGCAAAGGAAGATTATCAACTACAGGGAGGAAATCCAGAGATACACGAAAATGTCCTGAGAGACCTGGACCCATGTAGCTTGTCATCAATATATTGTTGAACAGTTAGAGCTGTGAGCAGGAAGACTAGATGTGATCTATGGGCATATGAGATAGAGCTCTACACCATCACTCAAATGACATGAGATTGTAAGAAAGGCTGTCATATATAGCCATAAACTCTCTCTATAAAACACGGCTAGCTGAGAACATTGAAGCCCTTCCAACACAGATACAACGTATGCTGATTTTCGTTTCCTTTTTGTTGTCAATAGGTTAAGGAATGGTATTACATGTAGTAAATTAAAATCCTGTAGAAAATAATAAATACGTAGAATAATGTAATTTAAGTGAATAGGATGACAAGAATAACCAATGGTTAGACGAAGAGATTGTCATAATGACTGGATATACCGTATTTACTGGCATCTAGGTCCCTTTTGTTTCCCAATGTTTATGCTACTGAGAATCAGGTGCGGCTTAGAATCGTAGGAAAAAAATTCGTTGAATGAAGCAATTAGAACAATTATAGGATCATGTATGTGTTTAAAGTTTAGAATATTGATTAAATAACTAATTGATTTACTTCTTCTTAGTTCTCATTTTAAATTTATTTTAATTTCGTAAAATTGGATACTCTCTCGATAAAACATTTGACATTATTTTTCATTTTTCACAAAAGCTTGATGAGAATTTGATGTGTGACTTAGAATCGCGACGGCAGGCTTAGATTTGAAAATAATGGTAAGTTATTTGTTTGGGTTATATGTGTGTCACAAACTCCCTCTCTAAGAGATAAAATTTGTATACACTTGCAATAATCATCACCCTTGACTTTAACCAATCAGCTCCATTTATTTTGGCAGTATTATTTTAGAGAAAACATTTTGGTAGAAATATTTTGGTGCAAAATTTTTATAACCCTATATATATATATATATAATATATATAATATATATATACTAGAGAATCAATCAATACCAAAACAAATTATTATCCGAACTATAAGAAGAAGGGAGGGGTCAGCACTGAAGAAAGGCACACAACGCGAGTTGTCCTGTACATTTATAAATACTCTCTAACACAACTATGCTTATATCACGCTTATAAATATGAAAAAAAAATTAAACAATTAAATTACTGTAAATTACGGTGTATAACGTGTATTTTAACACTAAAAATAAGACCAAAAACTTACGGAGGCGCGTTATACGCCTGATATAAACATGATAGCTTTAAAAATAAAGGAAATAAAAGCATAAAAAGTTAGATTTTTGCATATATATGCAATTACTGTTTTTTTTACAAGAAATTTTATTGGATAATATAAAAAGTTCATTATATTTGTGTTCCGTTTTTTCTTCAGGCATCAAGTTTTATTTTGGTTTTTTCTTTTCATCGTCACTTTTTTTTCGGATCTATAAATAATCATCTTCCATCCCATCAAGATTATTAAATATATTACTTTTTTAAATGACTTCAATTATGTGTGTGTTAGTTTTAATTTCACTCACTTTTTTATTACCCACTCACATTATTTATAGACTTCAAAAGATGAGATCATTACAAGTTCATTTCAGGTTTCTTTGTTAACAAGTAATATAAAAAAAAATTTTAAGTTAATTCCTACTTTGAATGGATGAATATAAAGTATTTTATTAACGATTGAAAATTTGAACAATATATATATATATATATATATATTGTGAGTGTGTGTGTGTAGGGAGAGAGGGAATTAATGGTAGGGATTAAAACTGAGCATGATTTGTCTGCATTATAGCAAAAATGCACACCCGATTTGGCTAGTTTGGCTGAAAAAACCGATTTTCGGCGCCAACTTTTGTCATTGTTTTAAGTTATATTGTTACAACAATGAAGAGACGAATCTAAGTTGGCGTCTTACACCTGTAATTAATTTAATTAATTAACTGGTAATTAATGAATTAATATTTGAAAAAATTGTATTAACATCAAGTGTCATCACTACAAGTTTAAAAAAAAATTATTTGAACTTGATATGAACAGAAAGTATTTTATTAACGATTGAAAATTTGAACAAGATAAATATATATAAGAGAGAGTGAGCTAATAGAGTAGAGAGAGAGAGTAGGAATTGAAAAAGGTGAGCGTTGTATGGCTAATATTCTTAAAGCTTAAAATATGCAGTTTAAAAGTATAGATGTAGGTTATACGATGGTGAGGTAATATGCATGAAAATATTGTAATATGAAAATAAGTATGAGATAGGAAATTACATATCTTACTTCATGTGCAGATGGAAAACAGATTTTATTAGATTTTGCGATATTTATAAAGAAAACAAAAAAATTCAGTAATTAGTATTCACCTCGAAAATGTCAAGAATTCATTATAACACATTGAAATTTTAAATTTCTCTCGAAAGAAAGAGCCAATATCTCTCTCTCTTTCTCTCAATAAAATAAATCTTTTACAAGAACAACAAAACAATTTAGCCTCTTATTTAAAACGAAATCTTACCTAGTTACATTTTTAACATTATCTGAGACTTAACAACTCTTTATTATACCGACAGCATATGCGCATCGTTTGTCAATTTTAATTTGTTAAAAAACGCGTGGGCTGGAAGTGACACAGTTGGAATTCGACGGGTGAAATGATTTATTACACTCAAAGAATTTTACTTGGCAAAGCAATTTGGAACCTAATAAATGCTCAAAGAAATGAAATGCACCTGAAATTTGATTAATTGTAGAAGGGTTTTCTTTCTATTTCGATTCAATTTGTCAGAATATTTCTCGTTGAATTTCTTTGTGACACTTCAATTTGTTCTTGAAGTAAAAGAATTAGAATGAATTCAGCTTAAGTGTTTTTAATAAAATAACTGATATGTAAGAGTTTTACTATTAATTTTGCCTGAAATTTTTTTATTAGCATCTTTAGCTAAAATATATTAATGAGAATTGAATTTTTAAGCATTATTTTTTAAAAAGATGTGTTCGGAGATTGGATAAGATTAAGATATTTCGATGAAGCAGAGCTCTAACTTCCAAATTTTGAAACCGATTTTAGATAAAATTTATTGCTCTGATAAATTTCTAAATTACGTATTTCTCTCTAAATATATCAAAGTTGGGAGGAAATTACGATTCTCCAGTGAATTGGGTACGCCCACAGTGGCCTAGTGGTTATGGTTACGGATTCGTGGCAGGTGTGTTATAAGTTTGAGACCTAGTACCATGGAAGAACCACCGCGCAGAGGTGTTATCCACGTTATATCTGTCAAGGCTAAAAATCCTTCCGTCGGCTTGGTGGGGAAGTTCATGAAGTAATGTGTCATCCTCGTCAACTCGTCGCCAATAGCCCTCTAGTTTTTTTTCGTGTGACGTTAATGTACACTTCTCACCCAATGAATTGAATACATCTTCTTGAATTAAAAAAAATATACCTTTAATAAATTAATTCATTCAACATTAAGTATTAGGTTTTGGCAACAGTGATGGAAGTGTTCGCGTAATTATTGTCATCAGTTTGGCTGCCGTTCTTAATAAAAAAAAGTAACAAAAGAAATAAACATATTTCTTCAGATCAATAAAATTTAATCATCAATCTGAATTATTTATTTCAAACCGTCTATTTAATAATTTAACACTATTCTCACTTTATGTCAAGTGTCAAGAAAACCAAATCAAACTCCAAATGCATTTTCAGACTGAAAAATGTCTAAACTTTTATAGAAATTCATGATGTTGTTGTTCTTAAATATATTTCTAATGCTGAGAATCTAAAATTTAGAAATAATTCATAAATATACAGTGCATTTGCTTTTTTATAAGTACAATTAAAGCCTATTTAGCCCTATTGTATAGAAGACAAATTAGACTAAAGAAGCAGAATAAGAAAATATGCTTTTTCTTATAGATAGACAAGTCAAGGCCATATTCCTTTACGATATGTGATAACTTTAAAAATATGTGAGTAAAGTTGTCTTTTTTCTTTGAAAGAAATAAAAAAAATTAACATATTTTATTGAATTTTCATAGAAAAAGAAGAAACATTAAATTATTGCATTACAAGCACACAAATTATTTAAAATTATAATACGCAGTTATATATTGTATCAAAAACTGATTTCAAAGCATTCGTTGTTTATTTTCCGTATATTATGTTATATACTCATTCTCTTTGATAAATTCTTCCAAAGCGAAAAAGGCTTAACATCACTTCTGTCTTACAAGTCCTTCTCATTGAAATCTATATTACTGACTTTTTATTAAACCATAAAATTCTTTTCCTGTATGAAAGACTTTACATCTGGTCGTTTGAAATGTGATGAATAGCAATGTCTCTCTTTTAGAAGTCACAAAAACGATAAAAAAGAATAGTTTTATGGTTTTTTTTGTGTAACATTTTCATGCAACCTAAGCGGCCCAAAGTTTTATGAGAGCACCATTTGAGAACTCATCTGTGATGTCTCGGAATTGAACTTTTCATGCATTCGATCAACTTTGGTAGTCACAATATTTATACCAAAGTATCTTGAGAAAGTTTTTTTTATGGAAGTTATCTCTGTTGTTTTGTTTCTATGTTGAAACAAAATAAAGTTTTCTTAAGGAAACACAAAAAAAAAAGTGATTTTTCTTCGAGGACTTGTTTTAGTGTTTTGAAGAGACAGGAAAAATAGAAATAGGGTTAGCTGAAGAAATAGCATAATTTTCCAAATAGTTCTGAATGATTATGTTTATATAAGCAATAAATATTCTTTTTAGCTTTTCAGAGTTCTTTTCTATTTCATTGATAAGTTATATCTTCTTATACGAATGAAATTATATTTTTATAAGAAGAGTTCCTGGAAAGTTATGTTCAAAAACATGTTAAAATCTGTCATTCAAATGTACTGCAAAATTTGAAGTCTTTCCAACCCATATTTTCCTAATACTTCATCATTGCTTCTAAACATCTACACTACACTTATAAGACCAATCCTCGAATATGCAGCACCCGTTTGGGCTCCATCAGCTTCCACCTCAACAGAGAAAATCGATTCTGTTCAGTACAGGGCGTCCAAAATTATTATCGGAGCTGTATCTTTGACAAATAATGTGACAGCTGAGAATGAGTGTGGCCTGCCATCATTGAAAGGCAGGAGGAAACTTGCCACCATTAAATTTAGAAACAAAATCAGAAGCTGCGGCGAACAACGTATTTCCAACATCACTTTTCACTCCTAGACAGCTAAGAATAGTCTGAAGAGATCTTCAACACTTCAGTTTGATAAAGACATAAGAAACGACATTAACTTGAATCACACAAGCCTTGACATCATTCAAGAACCTTGTTTTCCTGTTAAACTAATATTTTTTTACCAATATATTTCCACCAATATTTTGGACCTTCTTGAACCTTGCACGAAAGGGAATCTAAGGACACAATTATCAGTCTTATGAGGCCTCGTTTAATAACGGCCTACACTCTCTGACGGTTCTTCAGACAGAGTGCAATAGGGGTGGATCTGGTGTCTTTCTTAAGAATCCAGACAATACAACATCCAAGCACAAGGTCTCCTCAGGGCAAATTGCTTTCAACTTCACGTGTGAACACATAGAAATTAGGACAGCCCTAGATATTTACCTTACATGGACAGATATCGCTAATTCCGACGGCATCATTGACCCCTCCGATTGTAGATCTGCTCTTGAGGACATCAAGAAAGGAAAAATGGGACTCACTCAAGAAATAAATTCTCTTTTATTTTCCATTGGTGCATTGGGCAAATCATGCACCCTGCAGTGGATCCCGGCCAATGTTGACATCGAAGGAAGCGAGATGGCCGATTTCCTTGCCAATGAAGCCAGAACACTTGAACATGTAACTCCATCTACTACGGTCTTTGATGCCAGCGCAGTCTCAAAACAAAAGCTCTGCTCAAACGCACGAAAAAAATTCTTGCTGACAGAATTAAATTATAACCAAGAAATTACGATAACTATTACCAGACTAAGGACAAAGCATTTTAAGGGCATGAAGGTTCTGCCCGATGGGTTCAGATCATATGTGGAATGCAGGCACTGCCGAGGCACGCAACTGGATCCCAAACATCTTTTTAGCTGTCTTTCCATTGTTGGTGCCCTTTTTAAAATAGACAATGACTACAGCATGGACATCCTATACTCGGATCGTGCCATGGATGTTGCCACGGCAGTAATTCACGCTTTTGGCAATATTTGACTATATCTTTATTTTGTTACATATACCTTTGCACTTTGTTATATACGACAACAACAACAATTTCATCATTGGTCTTTAATTGTAATCCTCATGTTCAAAGCAAGGTCAAAAGATGTAGAATTTTGAGCAGAGAATAAATTTCCACGTGGGTTTTTTTATGGCACACTGAAGTCAAAGTTCACATGCTATCTTTATTTATTCTATTCCTTATATCAATGGATTTTTTCGGTGCATAAATATTCGGATCATAGATCCGCTTCAAAATTCTGGCTTCAAAGCTAACAACCTTAATCACTAGATTATTTTGACCTCAGAATTTGAAAAAAAAATCTAAGACAAATTCAATTGACATAATATAAGCTACGGGACATTCTTTTAGGAAAATATTCCAACTTGCTTTATATTTTAAGTATTTATTTCCTTTAGTTTGTGTGTGTGTGTGTGTGTATTCTAATAAATCAAGACACATTATTTAAAAAAAATTCTAACGTTATTGATTGGCGAGAAAAATAATTACTAGTTTACTTTATTTTAGTGCTCTGTATAATAAATTTTAGATTTTAACAGTTTATAAATTAAAATTTTTTTAATAAATTTAAATCTCAATGTATAGAAATAAGATATTTTTACATTAAAAAATCTAATCAGCATGGATTTATTAATATGGGCTCTTTTATTTAATTAGGAATGTAACATATATATATGAAATTTTTTTACAGTTAATAGATTATAAATATACATGTGTGTGTGTCTAATCATAATCCATACTAATTTATATATATATATATATATAATATAAACTCAAACTCAGTGGCGCAACAGCCCATGAGGGCCAAGGCCTACTGTGCCCATCTCAGTATACGTGACCATTGGGCGCTGGGGTGCATGAGCAGATGTTCCGATCAGGTGGTCAGCCTGAAGCGAAACCCCCAGTGTTTGGTCCCCAAGTGAGCTTGGTTCTCAGTTTATCAACCCACTGATAGGATGAAAGGGTGAGTCAACCTTGCCCAGCCCGGGGTTTGAACCTCGGACCTGTGGTGTGGAAGCGCGATGCACTAACCATTCAGCCACTGGGCTATATATAAACAATTGTATAAGTAAATCTTCCATAAAATATTTTTCCTATTTTTATTTTATGCATATATATATACATATTCTTTTTCTGTATCTTCTTCGGGATAGATTCAGAATTATAAATATCAATACGCATTATATATATATATATATATATATATTATATATATATATATATAAATAAGCGATGCTAGCTTAGAAGTAGAAAAGGAGGGGACAGGGGGATAAAAAAAATAAACAGGTTCAAATAATTGAATTTAAATAGCAATAATAATCATCAAAATAGTAGATGGTTAATAAATATATTATAAAACATATTTTTGTGAAAATTTTGGGTTAAACATAGGAAATATTGTGTAAGGAATTTATTATCATAAAATATACAAATGCCGTATAAACTGGAAAAAAAAATCACATTCAGAACAGCAAATGTATAGACAATTACGTATTTTTAATACATAATACAGAAAAAAAACATCACTGTATTTATGGAAATCATTAACAATCCCTTTTAATAGACATTGTTTATATTAAAATTACCATTTTATGAAATAAAGAAAGGGAAAAATTACGGTGGTTAATTAAAAACGAATGAATAAAATATAACATTAAACCACATAAAAGACGAAACATATTTAAAGAAACAGTTCTAAATCCATATCCAATCATCAATTTAAAGATGATATTTATTTAATCGATTCATTTTTTCTGTAAAAAGAAGTTTCTGAGATCATCATTAATTTCACGCAATGAGCGTAGTCATTCAATAGTTAATTTAAGCGCAACCAGACACCTATCAGTTTAGACAGGAAAATGCACTATATCAGAGAACTTGAAGATATATATATATATAAATAAAATGAAATAACACTCTCTCTCTTCGCAAATAGCGACCCTTTATACATAATATCGAAATACTTTTTACAAAAAATTCATTAATCATTATGGTTAGCTACCTAATACCCGGGAGAATTAATCAGGTAGATTGGCTGGACGTTTCCCGACTGGCAATTCCTATGCAATCATATCTCCTAACAGCTCTTGGATACTCAGATTCTGAATGCAAAGTATTATCTTAAACGAAGATAATGCATTTTTGTATACATCATACAAAGAATGTAACCTCAAATGAAAGCAGATCAGGTTGTATTATATAGAAACACGGAAAATTTTCTTCTTCTATTATTGTTTGCTTTATTTTTTACATTTTTATTAATGTTCCTTATTCTTTTGGCACCAAAGACCGGTTTTATTACTACCACATTTCCCCAGATTGGGGGAGGAGGGAATGTGTGTTTACTTGGTTTATTTTTTTACATAATTGATGAATAATACTATTATTATTTCACTGAGATAATAAACGAGTATATATAATGAACAAGAAAATATAATTAATTGCATTGTCCACTTATCTATATATACAATATATATACAATTAGCCTATATATTCTGTGGCTCAGTTCCAAACACCAATGGACCATCATCAATCTATATCTCGATTATTTGGTACCTTAGAATAAATAGTTTCCATACATACTCACACAGTTACCGAATGGCGAATTCAAAAAAAATTCCAGAAATAATTCAAAATCTTAAAAATATGCTGCTTTATTGCAATGGACTCAATTCATGTGACGTCATAGTCACATGATAATGATAACCACGTGTTCTTAGCCAATCGGTTCAAAAACTCATGTGACGTCATAATCACACGATAAAAGCAATCGTTTGTTTCCAGTTAATCAAATTATGTTCCACGTTGTTGCCAACTTTCGCTCTTTGCAGAAACTTTCTTTTAAAAAATACAAATTTGTCAACAACAACAATGCACATAATAAGACAAAATAATGTGAGAGTAATATAACGACTCTCATTTCGTCATGGTTTTTATTTCAATACAAAATAAAGTACCCGGGATTTTTCTATCTTCCGTTTTTTATGTTTCCCCTTTCCAGGGACATTTGCGATAAAAACAAGTTGAACTTTTTAAAACCATCAAGTTATTTTACAGTTTAAAATATTAGTGTAATATAAACCCATTTCTCCAGATCAGTCACCCTCTTAAATATCTTGTATTTTTTTACCTGTTCTAAAAAGGTTCTCTATGTTCTATGTTCGTGATAAAAGAACCTGTTACCCACTTAAGTCCTTAAATCCCTAAAAGACAAAAGCTCATCGTATCCTTCAGATATATGATGTTTACAAACATGATCCATATAAAGTAGCATCTTTCACTGGTGAGTCAATTCGGTGGAAAATGGTATAAGTATTTTTTTTTCAGTTTTGATATATCACCCCTAAAAAGGCTTATTATCTAAATTATTAGCTTAATTAATTTGATAAAAATTTAGGAATGTGTATAATAATCAAAATAAAATGTTTGTTTTAAAATTTTATCGAAATAAGATAATTAAATGCAATTTGTATCATAAAAGTAATCTTAAATGTGTGTGAGTGTAATATATATCTTATTATTATTATATAGAAAAACTTGCTTTAGTGTTTAGTATATTTCTTATGTTGTTTGAGATTTAATGGTGGTATCGAACTGTTGAAAGATGCTAATAATTTATTATGTGAGGATTTTTTTTATATGGTTGATTGAAATACTACAGACATGTATGATTTGTTTTTGAGTCCGAGTGATTTTCTGGTCAGTTAATTTCCGATTATAAGGAATTCTAAAACTAGGTGAACCGTTTTCATAAAGAAGAATTATTTTACGTTGACTTTTCTCTTTATTACAAAGTTGATTTAGGCTTATCAGTTACAGTGTCCATAAATTAGCGACTACCTTTCCGAGTTGTCGCCAACATGAACACATTGGCGATATTATCAATCTACGATTATTTCTGGGGAGGAGGGATTACCTTCCTTTGATGCCACGGCACAACAGCAAATAATGTGTAAGGACTTGTGTAAAAGGAATCCTATATCCAGAAAACTAATTCATCACATAAAAACAGATAATATGCTAGCAACCAACAATACCATAACTCTATAAGCATCTCTTGACAACTTCCATCACATGGAGTGACCTTGTAGTTAAGAAAGTCCGCTCCAATCAAATTTCTTTCTGTTGGAGAAAGCTTATTGTATCCACATCGTTCGTCACCAAATTCTGTGTGTTCCTCATTTTAGAAATTGGTAAGAAAATTTAGTATAAAATGCAGAAAAAAAATCTTACTAAATACAAATTAACTGTCATTAACAGATTGATGATACGGTGATAATTTGATACTGGTTAATTACTCGATTTTGGCGTGATTTCGAAAACGCGCCATATATAGTACTTGGACGGCCAATCTAATGTTATCATCTTGTAATGTTGCCACCCAAACTTTGCCAAATTTAACAATAATTTGGCGACAAATTCGTAACATACCGATATCAAAATACTTAGTTAGTTAATTTGATACGCATTTCCGCGCCAAATAGTCGCAAAGTGTGTCAAAGATGGGGCAGTAACATTAGACTGGTCACTAAAGATTTAATAGATGTGGTTTCAAATAACGTTGAAAACGAGTAGAATACCGATATCAAATTAGTACCGACGATACTTATAGCCAGAATTTGGAGTATTTACTACGTGCCGTTCGAGTTTGGTTTCACGGTCCCTGTAACCTATAAATTCCGTTTATAGTACCAAAATATTAACACCGAATAGAAGAGGCTGTGCAGTGTTTATACGTCCTGGAAGGTTTACAGAAATGTCTAGATGCTATAATGCCATGTTTTTGTCCGGTAGGCTTGAAGAAAAAATTTGAGGATCCCAAAAAACATTGCTTTTATTCGAAATTTGGCGATAATAATCGGATATCACCGGTTTTAAGCAGAAACTATCTTACAGAATAAGCTATTTTATATTTTTGATACAAACATTTCGAAATACGTTCTTGTGCACACATTTTAATAATCATATTATATAAAATCAAATTATTGAAGTCAGGATCAATTTTCAAAAACCGTACTTCAATAGAAGGTATTCCAATTGCTCTATTAAAAACTTGAATAACATGAGGAGGATAACCAGTCAGCTTTCATTAAGGAAATAAAAACTACGTAACGGTAACGCCCAATTTTAAATTTAACCCCACTCTTTTCAAATTACAGTCAAGCGAGTTCCGACACCACTTGAAGAAATTAAATTAATATCCTTTCAGCTCTTCCATCTCACGGTAGACCCTTTTTACTTTAGGGTGGGGACAAGGATCTTGACATAAATCAGATGTCTTTAAACTTTAACACATTCTCAAACTTCATTTCACAGAGCCAGGCCCTAATATGAGTTTAAAGAAAGTAATATCTAATTACGGACTAGATCGCTGTGGGGATTATTCTATCATGGATATACTATTCCGAATATAAAGAGCTTATTATATCATACATGTTCACAATACATTAAAAAAGTCCTTTCTACTTTATATAAAATATACATCTAGAATTCATAATAGGCTATAGGCGATGGGGTTGTACCATGATCAGTTGATAATGAGGGATTTGAATTTACTTTTTACAATGTTCGACTTTTCTAATAATAAAAATTATTTTTTAAATATAGTTTTTAATTCTAAGAATAGTATTATTAAATTCAAAGTATATTATTAATTTTGATGTACCTTTTAGATTCATTAAAAAGTAAATAAATCTATTAAAAATAGCGCACACACAATATAAGACTTTATTATCTATGGAAGTATAAAATAAGAAAGTGAAACTGATTATTTTAAAATTATTTTGTACTCTGTTTCAGTTTGTCGAATACATCTTATGCTTTACATTTTTATGGGCATTTGCTTCACATATTGAAAAATTTATTTTTTTGAATAGTTTATAGAATCCACACATATCTATATCTATTTCTTTATCTAACTCTATCTGTCTATATTTATCTATCTGTCTTCCTCTACCTATCTCTCTGTCTTTCTCTGTATATCATACTATTTTTTATTTTTAACTTTTAAACGTATCTTAATTTATTAGAAAGAATTCTGGATTTGCAATATTTAAATAAGGAGTTATAAAAAATTTATTAATAATCAATCACTATTGTAAGTGTGAAAAAGTTCATGAAACGAATATAAATTTTAAAAGCTAAATGACATTCTATTCTGACTTCTTTAGCATGTCATGTTTATCTAGAATGAATGAAATATGTTCCTACTAAGTAGAAAACTTTGATGAAATCAACCAATCATTATTTTAAAACATTGATAAGATTGCAATAAACAGGGAAATTCAATTAAAGCAATAAATGCTGAGATGTTTGTGAATTCTCCATTTAAAACAATTCCTATTCTCCATAATTTTTTTTTATCTAAATTAACATTCAGGGGATAAGCGGAAGAACATAAATTGAATTAAATCATAAACTCTGAAATTGTATGTCTAGATAACAAACAGTGAAAACAAGATTATGTTTACATGCCGTAATGAATAATAAGTTCTGAAATAAATTCAAAATAGTAATTCGTATGCAACTTACGCTCAGAGTTAGGTGGAAAACATTCATGTGGATTCCAGAGACTGAAATATAGCGGACTAGAAGACAGACACAATATTTTTCAAAGACAATAATATATACGGATTACAGTTAATACAAAAAAAGATGAAATTTATTTTATTAAAAATCTTCGGTTGTTAAATCTGGACTACCGACATTTAATCCATTTATCTTCTATCCTTTCTTTCTCTCCTATTTACTGCATTTCTATCTAAATACATCATTAATACTTTATACTTAAAATTTAATATAGTTAGATCGTGTTGCCGAACAAAACATTATATTTCAATTATTTATCTTTTATTTAAACTTATAGGAGTAAAATAGAATTATATATAGATACATAAGCCTTATAAATGAATAAACACACGTATAAGAGCACTGAGGGTTACTTAGAAACGTTTGATTATCAAATAAGAAAATTTATTATTTCTCCTATTCAAACTCTAAGTTCCAAAATCGGCATGCAAACAGGCACATATAATTTAATTTTCTGAAAACAAATGTCTAAACGGATAAGTTGATTGAAACTAATTGTTTAGTTATATTTTGAACCTGAAGTAAAAAAAAATCACACTAACTAAAAATAATAAATTGGATTGATTGTTCTTTATTAAACTGTAAAAAAAAAATATTGAAGATCGAGACATAATCGCTACTAGACATCATTTCTATGGAATTCTTTCAAGTAGTTGTGACGGATCTATACGATTTCTTCTACTAACCTCTTAGGAATTCCTTTTGGGCCATCATTGTTTCAACCAACTTTCTCCGAAGACAGGAAGCGTGATTATGCAAATTAAGTTTAATATATGTATTCTGTATTCGCAAGTTTGGGAGTTAGTGAAGTGATAATAGATTGGATGTGAAGTGAACAGATGAGTAGCGAAGTAAATAGGCAGTGAAACGTATACGTAAACAGTGTACGAGGCGAGAAGTTGGAATATTAAGGAAGTGATTAGTTCAATTATAGGAGAAGTGTTTAAGTCCACGCAAAAAGACTAGAAGATTGCAAGAGTTCAGGTACTGTGATCTTTAATCAAGTTAGAGAGTTAAATTATTAGAGCGGTCATTAAAATAATAAGCTTTGTACAAAGTTATCATCAGGTTAGATCTGCAGGATTGGTTATATTCTCCCCAAGCCATCTCGTCTGTCCCTCGTGCTCTGATTGATCAAGGTTATCTTATTTAGAGTATGTGTCTGAGTTGAAATAGTGATAAAATAATTGAAGTTCATCATGTCGTCGTATCATCCTACACATCTAGCTGGGTTACAGGGAAGAAGCGATGTAAATTCCTTATATACTGAAAAAGAGAAAATTGATGTGAAGATTTGTGTTTCACAAAATGAAAAGATTTCATAATATGAAACACAATTCTAGCATATTATTTAATAATAGTTTCTAGTTATCTTTGTTAGCATAGATAGTTATCCAAACGAATTTTACGTTTTTCCCTATTTTATTTTTGTCCTTCTGAGTTTAATCCGAAAGTGTTTCTCCATTGAACCCTACATATTCTCAACAGGGTTTAAGTTTGGTGAACTGGTCGAAGCGAACAAAGTAGTTAGGTTTTATTGGTCTTAAGCAGTGATGACTTTGAAGTATAGCAAGATGAAGTTTTTTATTGGAAAATAAAGGCATCCTCAAATATAATTTCTATTTATTCCTTGTCATAATACATAGCTTTCATAAGCCCTGATACCATTACTCCTAAAATCATGACAGAGCATTAAGATTCACTGAATGTTTCAAATATTTTGTAATAAAAGCTTTTTTCATGCTATACCAAAATTGGATACCCTGATAATCATGGGAAACGCAAAACATTGGTTCATCACTAAAAATGGTATTGTTACTATCGCGTAAATAGTTTTTGTCTTTGCAACACCACACTCTTGGCCTTTTTTGCTTGCAAATAAGTAAAAACTTTGCCAGGGGCATATTCATGTGCATGGATTTGTCGCATTGTTGTATGTGTTGAGGTATCCTTTATTCTCGCCATATTCTACTTAGAATCTTAGGTTCCTAAAGCGGGTTTTCTTGATACGTTTCAGCATTTTATCTTATCTGAGGATGGCTATTTATTTCAGAACACTTTTTTCACGATTATTTTTAGACTAGTCTCTTAAAATTTACTCACAGCTTTTTGAGAGCAATTGTGTTGGTTGTTCCTTATTGCGTAGCATCACAATTATAGTCTTAGTTGAGTCCAGTAGGCTTTTCATAGTAGGCCCATCTTTAACTCCCAACTAACTAAAATTGACTTTTGAATAAGCCCTTATATGTGTACTAGCTAGAGGAGGATGTGGCCACAGAACTTATATGGCACAGATTCTTGGTAATCCTTCAAAAGGGAATTTTTTGCGCATCTTCCCTACATGATGGGAAAATTCAAACACTTAAGGATGATGTAGTTAAATATTTTGTTTGGGATGGTGGCAACGATAATTCTTAATCTGTTTTATTTTTATTCAATCGATTGCTGAATGTAGCACTATAGTCTGATTTTTTATTGTTATTCTAGTTGTTCTATATGTTACGTGACTTTCTTGAGAATAAAAAAATTATTGGAAAATTTGCATTCTTTGTTTCGAATGGTCTAAATTCATGTGAAGCCATAGTCACATGGTAACTAAAACCACGTGGTTCCAGCCAATAACTTAATGAATTCACATGTCGTCATAGTCACATGATGAAAGTGTTCACGTGTTTCCAGCCAATCACTTAATGAATTCACGTGTCGTTATAGTCACATGATGAAGGTGATCACATGTTTCCAGTCAATCACTTAATACTCTTCCTTGTTGCCAACTTTTCCTTTTAAAAATTACATATTTGTCCCCAATAATAACACATAGGTGAGCAAAGTACTCTTGATATAAAATCACATGTTATATTTAAGATTATTTCTTTTTATTTTGAAGAAAAAAATAATTAAAGATTTTTACCCAATTATCAAATTTGAAATTTTATCTCAATTGTACTAGTAGAACTACAAGTACAAGACTAATGGCAGGTTTGAATTCAATGGGGAACACGTGGTTGCATGTATCATGTGACTGTTATGAATTAAGTCCTTTGAACAACATGGACCTAGGACTAAAGAAATATATGCAAACTAAATTTACACTTATTTTATCATCAACCTTGTGAGTCACAAAATTTAACAATATTGTAACAGTTTTTTAATTAATTCTGGGAATATTTCAATTTTGGAATATAATTTCGACAATTTTCTTATGAAAATATATTTTGAATCCTAAGCAAATGTGTATAATATATCATACATCAATTTATTATGAACATTTTATATACTTTTTCTAGTCATTATTTATTTTTACAGATGTTGATGCAATATATCCTCTTTCTAGTCATTCTGATATTTTGAATCGAAGTCTTGAAGACTATACAAGGAAAAATTTGGTAATTGTTTTTCAATATTCAGTTGCAAACATAGCATGAAATTTCAGCACGTTGAGCTAAATATTTAATTTGAAAGGTTACAGTTTTTGTTAAAAACGAATTAATATGTATATCCTTCAAGAAACAATTGCTCCTTAAGACCCCTAAAAACTATTCCTCTGCAAGTCATCTTGAGGACTTGGATCACTTGTTACCAAAGCCCTCCGAAGAGTGTACGCAAATAATAAACAAAGCGCTTCATCCGGCAAAGATAAACGAAATAGACGCCGTTATATTTTACGATAACGGCCCTGACTCTGGATCTTAACGGCGATGGCCTCCATTCGAACTAAGTTTCCATCTTTAATAAAAATAACTTCCCTCTTTTCTTGAGACGCGAGTTCTTTTATAACTGCGCCCTGAGATGAAGAGGGAATTTAGGGATAAATTGTGCGATGGTAAGCGGGTATTTGTCAAAGGGTTGCTTGCACGTATCTAACCAGAGTTCATGAACAAGCTTTAAAAGGGATTGTGCACAAATAGTTCCAGATTTTAGTTTCTGATTAGCCCTCTAGGGATAGCTAATTTATAAGTAAACATAGACAAGTAAAGCTTTTTCCCCAAAGACATAAATAAAAATATAATTTCTAAATAATTACACTCGAGGTTATTAAAGTTAAACACGTAATTGAAAAATTTCAATTTTTGAAAGTATATATTTCGAAATCGCCAAGAATATATATGATAGTATCAGGGATATTTTAAGGCGTTAGCTATTGGACTATTCGCCTCGTTTCGGCCTCAATATCATCATGATCTAATAATTTAATCATCCCGGATATACAGTCAATTCTCGCCAATTCAAACCTTCGATAATACGAACCTCTGGCTAATTCGAAGTATATGCTCAGTCCCAAGAAAAACTCTTGATATTTCGAACTAAAACAATGCGTTATGGTATACTCAATATTTCGAAGTAAAATGTGTGGCCGGCCAAAATACAACACTCGATAATTCGAAAAGATCTAATAAAACTCTCGACAATTCAAACACTCACTATCATGTAGATCCCTGTAATAAATAGGTTGGAGCTTACATGTTTTGTGTTTTATTGTCTCTACTTGTCTCCTCTATTAACGTACCCCTTTGATGACCATCGGAGTTGACTTCTATAACTCTAACAGAAGCTAAAGTGTCACTAAACAAACTACAGAACTTTCCCCTTCAAAATCATGTTGATGCGAACATTTTCCAAGTTTGATTTATTCTAGAAAAATCTATTGACAAAGTTAAATTGAATGCTATAAAAAAAAGATAACAGATTTTTTTCGTAAGAAAAATTAATTATGTACAGTATATATTTTTTTTAAAGTTGCTTTTTTATATATAAATGTGTTATTTTAATCTATGACTTTTAACATCTGTATAATATTTATACTGCATGATATGTGTACTTTTTAAAAATACTTTAAAATAAGTTTATACATATGTGCACAATAGTTGTTGTATTACATAGTTTCAAATTTAAATGTGTTAGAAAAAATTTCTTTTCGTGTATTTTAGGAGTTTTTTTCCTAATCTCTTGATAATTCAAAGTTTTTCATTGATCCCTTCAACTTCGAATTATCGAGAGTCAACTGTATATTCCAGTTGGCAACAGTGGCAAAGACTGCATTGCTATATCATGTGTATCATCCTCGTCTATGTCTAGGTTTACCAACATACTTCATTTTTATTCATTCATTGAAATCACCATCGTCAAATAGCAACCATGTCATGTCAACTTAAAAGTGCGACATGTGGGGCTTAATGTGGGGCCTATTTTTGCATAAGGGCCTAGAACTTCAAGAAGTAGTAAGATATCACTGGACAGTATACACTTATTGTATCTTACAGCTAATAACGATTGTCACACAGTTCGGAATAATGTGAATTAGGGGTAGTCAGTAAAAATAACAGAATTCTGAAAACTTTGAGGAGTTGCTTCAAATGCTGTTACGAAGTGCTTATAAGCTTTGTAGGAATTTGATTTCAGTGCTATTCTTATTAATATGGCCGTGAATAAGTATCTAGTGAGTACTGGCGTTCCTGTTTGAGGTTTCTGAAGTTTTGACTTCCCTTTGGTTAAATCTAGACCAAATCCTCAAAATGTATCGACGGGGGAGGGGAATCATTTCATCCTCCTAAAAATCAATTGAATTGCATGTCAATCGGTCTTGTTGTCGGAGTGGGAAAGGCACATCACAGGAAAGTAATTTCCGCAGTTATATTATAAAACTATGTGCAAAGAATTCACTTAAACTTCTAAAACAATGTTTAAAGTATCCAGGTTCTTATAATTTCATTTTATTTATAATCATGTATAATTTATGGGCAAATTTATATTTAATTATTTCATGTAAAATTCAAGTATAGTCAGTCATAATTTATGGGAAAATAATTCATTTATTTCTTAAATTTCATTTATGAAATGATTTGTGTGTGTGTGATTGTAACTAATACATATTTATGATATCTGTCAATTAAGGTAGCAGCATAAGTGAATCCGAAGAAACCCTGTTTCAGAAATTTCAAGAAATTTTACGATTTCTCCCAGAATTTATTACCTTTATCAAAGTTTAGGAAATATAGAAAGCTTATTGGCAGACATACTTTGAAAAGTTTATCAAATTTGTTTTCAAATTCGATGATGTTTTTCAAAAATATATAACACTTGGATAGTTTCAGTTAAAGAATTCAAATGGCTTTTAAGTACCACAAAATCTGGCGTATAACGGGGTCCTATACTTTTCAGATGCATTTTTTAATTTTTAGGTATATTTATGGTATAACGCGCACCCTCTTTTTTACGAAGAAACCTGATATATATATATATGTAGTGCTTTTATGTTTTAAAGTCATTTATTCGAGATATTAATCCAGTCTTTCGAAAAAATTATATGCTTCTAGAACTGCAACTCATGAAGTTCATAAGGCAAGTCATTTCCTTAAAATAAACAGTATTTTGATACTTAAAAAAAAGTCTACTTTTCTTTTATGGGGTCTCAGGGTGTTAAAAATGTTTCGAGAGCACAAAATAGGAACAATTTTCGACTAGAAATAATTCTTTGAGGTTAAAATGAAATAATTTGTTTCTTTTACACATTTTTTATAAAGGAATAAAGTTTCAAAAAAGTATAAAATGTCTAAAATATAATCATAATTTTAAAAAATAATAAGCACATAAATATAAGAAAAATTTTTTGTAAGAAACAAATAGTAAGTTTTACGACGCGCATGATATTTTCTGAAATAATAATTCTAATTACTAGCAATAAGTTGATTTATAAAGTCAAATATATCTTTATTAGATGGTAGCGATTTGATATAAATAGAATAAAAAAATATATTTTTAAAAAATAAAAAAAAGTACATTTTTAAAAATTTTTTCAAAAAATTTTTTTTTTTGAAATTTTTCAAAAAATTACAAATATGTAATACTATAAATAGCTAGGATTTAAAGATTATGATAGAGTTTATAATTCTGTAAAGTTTTATGCATCAAAGTATGATAGTTTTTGAAACGCAATGCGCGTAAGTGAAAAAAACACAAACTGAGAAAAAAGGCTTTAAAGTTTTAAATTGAATTTGAGAAAATAAATTTTAAAACTTACATGCTAAAATGCTCCAGGATCATAGGATATGCCTTCCTGTTGCTCAAACAGCTCAATTTCTTTACTCTTTTTAATTTTTTTTGGCTCTGCGAGCTTCAAACGATGACGTTTAGCTATTCTTTCTTGACGTAAAGATTCGACGATTGTCACGTTCAGCCAGGACACACAAACATTTTTGTTAATTTTTAAGCCAAATTTCTCTAAAATAGTAATAAGTATTTGATTTCCATCATTAAAAATGCTGGTTGCTAGATTTGCAGCAATCTCTGCAATCTGAAGGATAGAATCAATAGTCATCGGACAAAACTTCCAGATTAATGAATTTAAAGTTTCATTAGGATTCTGTGTCTTACCTCCTAAACATTTCTTCAGGAGTGCCAGATGAGATAAGTCTGCAAATATAGGCTTAATTACATCTCGAACAGCTTTCGCAACTGAGGGTTTGTGTTTATAATTTTGTAAATTATTATTAATTGCAGCATTATACTTACACTATGTATTTGGATTTGTAGGACAAAATCAGTGCATCGGTTCATCATCGGTGCTGCAAGAATGACCCCAAACTGCCCAAATGGCTTTTCGCATTTCCTTTACACTAGTAGAATTGCATCGAATAGCGTTACATAGTAATGCGCAAGCTTATCAATTAAACTATCAGTTAACCTACCTTTACCGACTATAGTTTTACCATCAGATAATTTCTTCTTACCATATACTAATTTAAGCTTCCTAAGTCTTGTACCCATTCTCTTTTGCACATGGCCTACACATTCTATTTTCTGAATAAGATGGTCATCGCCGTATGGATTGTTTTCAGAAAGGGCATTGAATGTTTTTGTGTCGCCATCTACTATGTAGTTTGAATATTTCAGGTTGTGAAGCTTTTCTGATCGATTAAAATCCTCAACATCCGTCAACCTCCATCTTACCAGCAGAGCCAGAATAATTTTTTACTACATGAAATCTTATGCGCTCTTTGCCATTTATTGTACTTGATACCAAACTTTTACCCCTTTATAACTGTCGCATCTTTGCAAAATGAGGACACATTCCCGATCCAAAACCTTACCTGTTTCGCTCCCTATTAGAGTACATACTCCAATCAACGATGAATGTCCTCTCGTCTTCCAGGTCCCATCACCACTTACCGTTAAAATGTTATCAGGTGACGAAGAATTTTCTTCGACAGCTGCCCTGTTCATGCTTTCTTCGGCGAACTTCCTTCATAACAAGTGAAAGTTTATTATTAATAACATCATATGATTTTTGTTCAACAGGATTAGGAAGACTCATTACAGAACAAAAGGTTTTTAATGACTCTAAACCTTGACCTATGCATCCATTGCTAAAATAGATCTTCTGTTAATTTTTGGAGCATTATTTTTATTCCCAATGTTTTCACAGCTTGAAAAAGTACAAATGCTCCCACATTTTTTACAATGTATTTCAAAATTCGAACATAAACCACGAGTGGATTTTTCATTAATTGTTAATGGTTTATGACATTTTAAACAGCATGATACTGACAAAATAGAGCTAAAGGTTTAAATAAAATAAAAAATACGATATTCTTTGAAGTTTTCACTTACCTTAACAAGATTTGACTTTAATGAAGTCAGAATTCCTGAAAGTTTTTTACTAGAAGCATTTTTCATTTCGGCACACTTACTTGTACTTTTCATTTCTACACACTTCTTCGTATGTTTAATATCTGTAACATGTGAGTCACTTACCTTTAAATATTTATTTCCTTTTAATCTTTTCCTGGGCACATTGCCCAACGATTTTTTCAAAATAAAAACAACAAAAATCTTCGCTTTAGATAAGCGTTTTTAAAAAAACGTGTACTAAAGTAAACACAAGAGAATCAAAACACAGCAGAATGAATGTGTTGAGTTGCAGGCTTCCTTCTGATCAACTCAAGCGCTTAAAATATTTCATGAGGCTTATTAAAAACAAAAAAATAAATGGTATGCATGAATTTAAAAATAAATGGGCGTGGCATGTGTCCATTTAAAAGTTGTTATGACTAAATTGCTGTTTGCAATTTTTTGAATAACTTTCGAAGTTTTTAGAGTATTGTCACGTGGTTAGTATCAAAATGTTCAGAAAAAAATGAAGAACAAGATATATTTTTTTTCGAAAATTCGAAAAAAAAAATTTTTAACACCCCTTAGACCCTTAAGCTATGTAGAGCAACGCCGCACCGAAAATGAACGCTACTACCGAATAGTAAGTAAATAGTCAGTCTGAGTGTATCACATAATATAGATAATTAGACAGAAGAGTAGATGTTCAGTGGATGTTATTACCACTTAGTGCCTGAATCATAGTTGCGTAGCCACTGGTACGTTACTTGATTACGGGGGATTATTACTTCATCAAGTCTGAGAGGTTGCATCTCATTTCAGGTAAGTATCCAAGGATTCTTACCCTTTAATTCAGTGTTTCTCAAACAGTGGGGTGCGCACTCCGAAGGGGGCGTGATAACTCTACGAAGGGGAGGGACGCGAGCATATTGAAAAATCGAAAACAAAAAATTATTTTAAAAAAATTATTAATTTACCTAAAGTAAATAAACAAAATACATTCTAACATAATAAAAAATAAAATTAACTTATGAACTGATGTAATACATTTATAAATACATCAGTACTGTTCACAAGGTATTTTATAATTAATTTAACAATATTTAGTTAAGAACAAGTTTAAAAATAACCAGTGACCCTATGGGCTTGTCATATCTAAAATTATATACAAAAATTAACACTTATCCTGTTAATTTTATACGGTTTATAATTAATCCCTTAATTTCCGATTGAAAGTTACGCGATTCGCTCCCCAATGCCACCATTTTCCACTTAGGCGAGCATATGTGATGTGCTGAGGGAAGGGGAAAAAAAGGAATATATAAGAAAATCCTCTGAAATATAGGTAAATCCTTCGCAAACACTGTCAAGGTTCCTTTATTGCATTCCAAAGCCTTCGGAATAATTTTATGGATAGCAGTGCACAGAAAAGATCGTACTTCGGGAAAACGTACATATACGTCCGAGGCAATTAATGCTTTGACTGAGCGAGACGTTTACATACGCCGGTGGCACTTAAGAAAAAGTCCTTGTGTAGTATTGTAGCCTTAGTGTCAAAGATATTGAATTCAATACATTGTTATTAGCATGAAGAGAGGCGCGATGAAAATTATGGTTAAATATTGGGTCGCAAATATTGAAAGTTTGAGAAGCACTGCTTTAACTTGTCTTGCCCGCATTTCACGTACTTATTTCTAACATTTAGCTTAACAAAAGTAATTTATTGCAAATCTTGCAGTAATCATTTCGAGTTCAATTCAAGTGCTTCATCCCCCATGCTGAGTTCGCATTCCCTGGGGAACCCAATTAATGAGCTTGATCTTAACCTCAATTAACATGTGAAGGAGGTACCGCGATATGATCTAATTGGAACCTAGTCGAGAACGAGATGAGGCCCATCCCGAGGTGTTTAAGCCCGAGATTACAAGGCCCACGCCTTAAAATTTCCCTGCCGAGAGCTAGCCATAAGCTATGTAATTTGATTCAATACCCAACCTAACGTTGCACAACAATAGTAACGTAAAAAATTTATCTGTCGAAAAATAACATACCTTACATTTTTGCTTTATAATATAGCAACACCCGTATCATATGAAACATGCCTACACAATTCACTAACCTAACCATACCGTTTCAAATAAACAAAATAATTCATTCAAAAGAGCTTTTATTGCCACTTCCGTCCACATTTCAATGAGATTTACCATGAATAATCTCTATTCGGATGTAAAAGAGAATAGTCTTTTCTTCCAGCTGCGTCTAACGTTTCTTAAACGCCTTTCAAATAAAGTACTCTTAAGTGAGTCGAAGCAGGACTACGCCCGTTGCCGCATATTCTTTTCAAGAACAATGTGCCCCAGGAATGTATATTGTTTTCGGCAGAGAGCATTGTTGACCCTTTGAATCTAACATCACGACTGACTGCGCATCCACTAGCGATAAAGAGTCGTGTACGATTTTATCGCTGTGTTATTGTCAAGACAGCGCTTTCGCGGCTGTACTTATTGACTGCGGTAGGGTGAGGTTTTGAGCGAGATTTAAATGAAAGAATGCAACACACACACACATATTCTTAATGATGAGTTATCTGTATTGCCCATAGCTTATACTATCATATATTTTAATACTAAGTAAAGGTAATCTATAACATTGTTTTTCATCTAGTACAGGGGTACTCAACCTTTTTTTCTGCTGGGCCGCAAACATATGTCAGCTATTTCACGTGGGCCGCAGCATGAGGATAAAGGAGGGGGGGGGGGAGAGAAATACTTTAAGACCAAGATAACATTGAAAATTTAAAATGTGGAATTTGATCAAAATATTGCAACTCCTGTTTAGCTTTTTTTAATTATTATTTTTTATTTTTTATTTTTGTCACCAACACTAAATTAGAAGCCTACTTTTGAGAAACATTCCTTCACAATTTCTGCGTCAGTAAACGGTTTTGTATATTATTTCCAATAATGTAACAAACTTCGTAGAATGTCTTTGTAACCACAGTGACATTCCCACTGACAAAACACTTTGTTGCTGTTGTAAAGATTATTCAAAGAAGTCTATTTAGTAGTTAGTTCTAATAGTTTTGAAACGATATATTTCCTTCATTCTCTTGAAAAATATGAAAGATAGTTAAAAATTAGTTCTACTCATAAAATTGTCGCTACTCCACTGTTGTCTGTTATCACTAACCGTAACCATTATAAATAGAAAAAGAATATTAATTCGTATCTTTACGACATCGACAGCAAAAAGCAAAATTGATATATTTAATTTCTTGACAAATAATTTTCCACCAAATTTTTAATACTTCGTTCTTAAATACATAAGTGAATTTCTCAGAGCAACAGGCCATGACTGGGCCACTTAAAAAGGCTCGGTGGCCCGCAGGATGAGTATCGCTGATCTAGTATAAACGGAAACCAAGAAAGTTAGCATATTGGATCTATTATATTCGGTTGCTGTCTAAATTAAAGAACACAAAATATTTTTTCACAGACAGTAAAATATTCTATTTTTCACATACCTAATACAAATAATCTATAGATAGAGAGGTATTTTAATGTTCTTTTTGTACCATCTTATTTTTTTAAAGCTTATGTATGAAATGAGCTAAATCATAGGTTCTCAACGTGGGCGTTTGAGGCTTGCAGGGGGCAGTAAAAGACCCAGAGAAAATAAGGGGGCGTTGAGATGACACAAAGGAGCTTGGGCAGATTGACCCAATATATAGTCTGAAAAAAGACTAAAAAAAATAAACGCTGATTATGTACTAACAAAAGTAAACTTTACTACTGTTTACTTATGTTGATTGTATGTATTTATAATCATTTTTATATCACATGTACAAAAATTAACATATTTCGGTAGTTCAGGAAGTAGATGAAAAACTTAAAGATTACATTGCATTCAGACCTATATTAAATTGAATGATTTAATGCATTTTAATTTCCGTAGTGCACGTGTTGTCTTTGTCTGTGAGCAGTAAGTTAAATGTTTTATCCACTGCATTTCATTAAGCATATTATCCAAGAACAATAATCAAATGTGTAAACTAGGAATTAAAGTGATTCTCTAAAGGCTGAAATGTCAATTTATATTTATTTTGAAAGCAATAGTTTATTATGAATTACTTCACATCATCAAAACCTCTGCCAATCTTTGATAGGTGAACTAAAACTCTTATTTCACTCTTTTAATAAAGAAGAAATTCAGAAGCGTTGTGTTTCAATTCCAACAAATATCCTATCTATGTGACTAAGATATATAATATTACACATTTAAATATGTTTGTGGCAATAGCTATTTCAGATTCGCAAGTAAAAAAGTTTGAGGGTTTAGAAAAATTAAATTAAAAAATATATTCTATTAGTAAGAGGATATTTTTTAAAACTCAATCTTGTTTTCACCGTGTATTATGTGCATTCTTATTTCCTTAGAGTGGGAGGGGGCGGTATCGAAATATTCACTAGAAAAGGGAGGGGGGGGGCCAGTTCAAAAAGGTTGGGAATCTATGAGCTAAATCATACGATATTATAAAAATTTGGAATACAATTTTCATAGTCATGATTTGTCCCGTGACTAAAGAGGCCGTGGTCGTGGTCGCAAATTCGTTGACCAACACTGTCGAAACGAGATATCGAGACCTTGTGCCAACTATCCCCACCCCTTGTAGAGTAATCTTCTGAGGCTCAAAATTTTCACGTTGATGTGGAAGTTCGGTGAGGGAGGGGGTCAGCTCGCCCTCGCCGCCTCAGCGTGGCTCAAAATAATGAAGTCCGTTGCCAAAAGCCTCATGTTGTTAAAAATACGTCGAAAATAGACATTCACTAACTGAATACCTTTTTTAAATTGCAGATGTATCAACAACATTAATAAATGGTTAAGATTTCAAAAACAATACATAAAAATATGTAAAAGTAAATTTACTGAACTTGTTTTATTTACTTTATATGTTACTTTGATCTTTTATAATATTAATGTAAGTATTATGGATACATTTATTTTCTCCTTATGCAAATATGGTCCCGATTATATCCACTTATAAGATATTCGTGAAGGAGATTCGTATACGAGGGTAACTCTGAAATTTTTAAGATACGCGCAGACGAAAAGTTACAAAAAAAAAAAAAAATTAATTGTTTAATTTCAAAATACATAGTATTTTAAGACTGAAAACGATTTCTTATTGACTTACTTCAAGTTATTTAGAGTAGAATAAATTTTAGACAGGATAGAAAATGGAGTCGAAGCGAGAACATTATCGTGCTATTATTTTCAATGACTTTAAGGCGGGATTAAATCAAGACAAATGCATTCAAAGGCTGCAGTTAGCATTTGGTGATGAGTCTCCATGTCGTGCTACTGTATTCAGATAGTTTAAAGAATTTTGCAGAGTTCGCAATTCTCTTAAGGAGGAAGAACACACAAGAAGGCCGCGGTTGGCAGTATTCCTGGATAATGTGTCTGTCATACGAAAAATGTTAATGGATGATAATCGCCGCACCTACCAAATGATACAGAAGGAACTTAACATTGGATCCGCAGATATACACAAAATTATTCATGAATAATTGCAAATGAAAAAAGTAGTTTGCGTTGCGCTCCCCATAATCTTACTGAGCACCAAAAAGTGGAACGTGTCAGAATCAGTTAAGAAACCCTTAAATTGTTCAATGATGGTGGCCACTTCATCATTTCTAAGATTGTTATGGATGATGAAACACGTACATACCGTTTTTGACCTTCCAAAACGTCAAGAAAGTAAAGCATGGGTGTTTAAAGATGATCCCACACCGACAATGGTGAAAAGACAATGAGCAATGGAAAAGTAATGTATGCTGTTTTCTTCAGAAGTACGGGATGGGTCAAAGCCATCAAGTTGGAAGGACAGAAGACAGTAACAGCAAACTAGCATACCACTAAATGTCTTCCAGAAATTCTCCAAGAAGTGTATGTTGGGGGGCTAATGCTTCACCATGACAATGCATCTCCCCATAGAGCCGGATTAACAGTTGAGTTTCTTCAACAAAAACAAATTAAAGCGATAGTACCACATAATTCTCCAAAAAGTCATCATCCTTATTCTTCGGATCTAGCTATGCGTGACTTTTAGTTATTTTTTTTTTACCTAAAAAAGAACTTAAGTAGACGTTGTTTTCATTCAAAAGAAGAGATTGGTGTGGTTATAAATACATTTTTCATCAATTCCAAGAAATCAATGTTTTGAGGCATTTAATCTGGCGAAAACTCGTCTACAAAAGTGCATTGATGCTAGAGGAGACTTCTTTGAACACCCTTAAAATTTTCTAATTATAACTTTAAAAACATATGTGTATCTCAAAAATTCCAGAATGACCCTCGTATTTCTCTCCCCATATCATATTAAAAAATTTATTTTGAATCGAGTATTATTGTAATTAGAATTTGTTAAAAATGTACAATTACAACACTTTTATAAAAAAAAAAGCTCATATGCTATTTGCTCATTAAACACATATGTTTATTTCTTCTGGGTTTTTTTTCTAAAGCTATAGAAAATAGTTTCTCTAAATAATGAAAAACAAAAAAGAATAATTAGTAAAAAACATTTATTTTCCAGATTAAATGTGACATCTCAGCTTGTATTAGCAGAGACAATAAATTAAATTATATAATTGTTCCGAAATAATTGAAGCTAATTTAAGAATAGCCCACTAACCTAGTGAGTTCTAATAAGCCGAAACAATAGTATTTGTACTAAATTGTATTTTAATTCAAAACGATTGCGAACTGGAACGGATTTGTTTACTTAAACAGCGACAGCATTCATTAAATTAATCTAAAATGCAATTTTGTCATTAATGTTAATTTGCTTCGCGTAGCAATTTATTTTTCGTTTCAGAAGAGTTTCAACCTTTCAAACGCTTGGCAAATCGCCAACTCTGTTAAACATTTTAATGCATTCCATTTAGTTCAATTTGCATTAGATTAGTGAGAGAGTTGCAAAGAGAAATATGATATCGTTTGGTGTTAATGAATATCAAATACTCTGATCGGAAAAGAAAATAGTTTAATTACAGTTGGTGTTCCATTGAAATCGTTTGTAAACACGGAAGAGTTAGAAGTATTTAGAATCCAATGGCAACGATTATTTAAGTTAAAAAAATTAAAAATAATTTATTTGACGTTTTTAGGTTGCAGTCGAATAAGAAGACAGAATGTTTGGTATGTGCATCAGTTAAATAATTCTTGGTTAAGCGTAATCTGAAGTTTTAATTGCTATATTCTTTTTAATGAGGATTTAAGAAGATTTTCAAAAGAGGCTAAAATAATACACTTGTACTCTTGATTATAAGGACTTGTTGGGGAAACAACTGTTCAACTCGTTGCCAACTAATGGCTGCACGAGCCAAGTGAGTTAATAAACAAAAATGTAATAAAATTGTAAAACATTATAATTTGAGAAAAATAACTAATTTTTAAAATAAATTTCATAATTTTATATTTAGGCATTTGTAATTTACTATATTTCGTATTTTATGTAAACTAACTGTATTTATATTTATACATGTAAATCTGGAAGCAATTTCTTTCTAACCTTCCGTTTACCGAATTGGCAACTGTCTGCATTTTGGCATCAGATTTGTTGCAACGTTTTGATGTTAGGGCAGCTAAGCCTAACAAAAATAAAAGTGTTCTTTCATTTTTTTAAAACAATTTTCCATACTTTAACGTTATAGAACCAAACGCTCATAACAGACTTAGAGAACTTGAAATAAAGAATAATTTCCATTTTTTAATTTCAATTATAATTAATTTCATGTTTTTTTTTAAAAAAATATTCTACTCTTCTTTCTCTTTTTATATGTAGATATATAATAAATTAAAGTATACTCTATGGGCATTACATTCATTACAACTATATGATAAATGCAATCATGCGTTATTCACTGAATTCAAAACTGACATTAGACTTGTCCTTGTAAAATTGATATAAGATTTCAAATTTGGTAAAGATGTTCATACGTTAATATTCTTTATATATATAAAAAAAAATTTCAAAATTAAAAGAACTCTGATATTATAAATATTATACTGTTAAGTAAAGTGCATTTGAATTACCTATGTGCGCTATTGTTGTTGACAAATATGCGGTTTTCAAAAGAACGTTTCTGAAAAAAGCAAAAGTTGGCATAAGCAAAGTTCATGAACTGATTGCCTGGAAACACGTGATTGCTTTTATCATGCGACTATGACGTCAGATGAAATTATAATGATAAACAATATGATATAGTATAGAAAAACAATAGAGCTACTATTAAATCTTTTAAAAAAATTGTTAAATTTAAAAGATTAATCGTTTGAGGTAACACAGAAATATTTTGTTTTACAGCAAAAATTTTGAGTTTATTTTAACTAAACTTAATAAAAATAATAGTCAGCAGAAATTTAAAAGTAATTTTAACTGAATACTTCAGTATATTAAAAATCTTCATAAAACAATGAAAGTTATCGAAATTTATCAATGATCGAATAAAGCATAATTTGAAAATGGAATATATTTTTTCTTTATTCTGATATCAATATATTTGGTTAAACATCAACCATTATTCTATGTATTTTTAAGTGAAATTTATGTTTTCCATTTGGTCTGACCTAGCAATCATCTTAACTTCTAATTATGTGCATTTGTAACTATTAGAATAAACAAGTTTTTAGGTCGATCTCCAAACTTTTTTTTATTTTAGCACATATTATTGATCATTCGGTCAAATAATTTATTTTTTCAATTATTCACACGGAAAAAGAACTATTGTAACAGCAACAAAATATTCGAAAATATTCACTTATTCAATCGCATCGGATACAAGAGCTTACATTAAGTCCCAGTCCAAGCAATGTATTTTGAAATAAACGAGGAGGGGGGGGGGATATATGTTTCTCTGACTGTTCGTGCCAAAAAAGAAACTTTGTAACACATACTCTAGACATGTATCACGTACAAACACTGTTACCACACTTCCCTAAGCGAACATTGCTTACTTTCTATGTAATATTGTAATACAAAAACTTGACATTGAGTCTTGACTATACACAATACATTTTGAAACCTTTCTTTCAACATCTCATATCTCTTTTAATTAATATCTTAATCCAACAACGAAATATCCGTTCTCTGTCCTTCAAGACTATCTATCCAAGACAACCCACTTCTGAAGACTACCTTATTCGGAAGCTCTTACTTAAGAAGGTCCAACATTGCAAAAAAAAAAGTTCTCGCAGTCTTCAACAAAGAATCACTGGATTTGAAGAATCTGACCTTTGCTTCAAAGCATCGAAGCAGAAACGAAAGCTGAGCAGATTAGACGATTGCAGTGAATAAAAGAAGGAAGAATGGACAATGAATTGTAATGAAGCATCGTATTAAGGTTGGATTTTAAATTGTGCCAACGCTAGAACACGTCTTTAGCTAATAGATAGAACATCAACAGACGGAAATACTTGGTAAAAAGCGAGTATAGACAGAGATATATTTTACTTCGAGTTATAAATTTTAAATTGTCTTGGAGGAAATAGTAACTTCTTCCGCTTCTGTCTAAAGAAATAGATCATTATTTGTTTTATGATGTCGCCATTGAAAGACGCCTTTATTTTTTAATTATTAACGTAATTTATATTACAAAATTTTTATTTTCGAATAATCTAGAATGTTATGACTATGCAAGAATAAGCCTTTAATGCATGCGAGGAAACATCTGCAGTTTTTGCATTTCAAATATAATCCTTGACAACTTGGATTACTTATTTCATACGTTAAATTTTAAATTTTGCTCATTAGAATTCTTCCCAAAGTTCAATAAATTATTCTGTGTAAACTTCTTAAACCAAATTCTAGGCAAAAATAATTCAAATTTGCTCAAAATTTGTTAAATAACATTTCATTAAAAATTTTCAATATAAAAGAAAAAAGATTATTCTTTGAAATTTGTAAGCATGTTTTAATATTTTGTTATTCCATATTCACAAAATATTTTTAACAAAGAAACTAATGAAAATGCTTGTTCCTAAAATTCAAATGTTGCCATAATTGTCTCAAGCGAATCTCAAATCTTTACAAAGCCCATTAGCTGATGTGGTAATTGAAACTTGTATGAGACTATCTTTTTATTCTGTAAAAATAGATGCGTTTTTTGTGATATTTTAAAATACTTTTATATTAAGTTTATTATTGTTATTTAAGACAGAAAACAAAGAGTTTCAAATCCAGATATTAAGTAAAATATAATCGTTGGGAGATTTCGTCATGAGCGGAATCATTTCATTTAATATGGAATAGAAAATGTAAAACAAATTCTAATAAGTCATTAATAGTTACATTGAACTTATAACAGCTGTGATTAACTCATAACTCATAGTAAGCAGAACTAGTTGAGAGAACAAAATAAAAATTATTTATTTATCAGTTATAGGAAGACGAAGCTCATTCAGAAAGGATATTGCACAAGACTTAGATTTAATTAGCCCTTTGATATTGAAAATATTTTTCAAATGTTAAAATAAAACTTTTTGTCTCATCAAAAGAACTCTAAAAAAAAAAATGAATCAAAATTTGTTGTATGCGATACGTTATCATTGAACGGCATTTTTTAAAAATGATTTAAATCGAACGATGCAATTTTAAATGCCAAATGTTCTTTCACCGACTGTCATGTCTACGCCAAACCAGATCATTATGTTCTTTACCGTTTTTTGCCAGAACAATGGCTTTTGCTTTCACAGTTGCAGCATTTTTTTTATCAACTGCATTCCCCCCCCCCCTTGAATTTCGTTGGATCGTCCACGTTCTTCGAGAATCAGTTTCCTACAAGGAGCTTGTCAGAATAATTCTTCTTAATATTTCATGAATTTGTTTATAAATGAAAGCCACACTATCTATTTTTTTAACTAATGCTTATCTTAGTATGCAAACACTATTATAACAAGATGGAGATCACACAACTTCAATTACAAAATCCAAGTCTAAACTCGAACTAAATTGAATGTTTACTTTTCCCAAATTCTATTTTTAAAATAAGTTACAAAAACAGTTGTCAATCAGAAAAAAATAGCAAACGATTTATATATAAACGAATACATTATAATTAAATAATTAAAATTACCAAACGAGAGATTTATAAGAAAATATAAAATTAATCCGCTAAAAAGGTATTTTAACAATTACTTTATTCTAATCGGAAAATAAGTTTGTACATTACCAAAAGCAACAGCCCTTTATAAGGCTAAAAATATTGCACATTTTTGAAACACATTTCCAGAAAATACACTATAAATGTTTCCATTTCATTTAAAGTGCAGGTTCCCAACCTTTTTTGAACTGGCACCCTCTTTTCTAGTGAACATTTCCATATTATCCATAACATCCATTTATTTCCCTCCCACTCCAGAGAAATAAGAGCATACATAGTGAGAACAAGAATTAAATATTAAAATATATGTTCTATAACGAAAAAAATACATTTTTTTTTTCAATTTAGTTTTTTTTTATTTTGAACCTCCAATTTTTTTTTTTCTACTTGCAAATCTAGTATTTAAATGTGTAATATTATATATTTTAATTGTTGATGTGATATTCTTCTTTATTTGAAAGAGAGGAAAAAAGCTTTAGCTTACATGTTATAAAGATGGACAGGGATTTTGATGTACGAAGTATTATATAATAAACTATTGCTTTCTAAAAGTAAATAAATTGACAGTTTCAGCCTTTAAAGAATCGCTAGTTTGTTCCTGTTTAATTTATTTAATTATATTTCTTGGATAATATACGAAATGAAATGTAGTGTGGACGAAACATTTTTCGTATTGCTCACAGATAAAGACAACACTTACACTACAGAAATAAACAGTCTTCTTTAAACTATGTTTGGTTAATCTGCCCATGCCCCTCCATAGCATTTCAGCACCCCTTAATTTACTCTGGGTCTTTTACTGCCCCTCTGAAAGCCTCAAACGCCCTCAAGGAGGCGTTATCGCCTACGTTGAGAACTTATGATTTACAGCACTTTAAAGGTTCTTATTGAAAAAATTGATTCAAATAGATTTGTTATATAAATGTGGAAAGAATATATCGTCTGTCATTATTTTCTTTAAATGATACTAAAAATATTTTCAGATGCTTCATTATTTAAAATTAGAATACAGCGTTAAGGAAATTAGAATGTTTGAAATAACATTTTTTTATAAAGATTAAAATAATTTTCGGATTTTCGTTGTTTAGTTTTTTAAATTGATATGGTATTCAGAATGGTTTTTTTCCCTTATAGAAAGAGAGATAGAAGACATTACGCGTTAAAATGTATTTTTTAAATATAGCTAGAGTATAAAATTCAGTTCATATCAATAGCTGTATTTTACGTTATGACAAAAACATGTAGAATAATATCAGCTTCATAAGTAATATATATCTTATATGAATAAGTTTATATTATACATAATGTAAAACTGAAAAAGAATGGTTTGCATTTTATGAAAACATATTAAAGCATCATACCGGCTTATTCGATAACCATTACTATAATAACTAGCGTTGAGAAGGAGAATTTTATGGATTCTAAATTTGCTTAGTTAAGATCAGTTGTTCAAAGAGATATTTAAATATTTTCGTTTGAAAAAAAAATGGCGTTTTTTTTTTTTTTTATTTAAGAAAATTGTTAAAAATTACTTAAAATTAATTATTACATGCAATGCACGTAAATGCTGAATTATTTTAACTAAGGTTTTATATGCGCATAAATTTTGGAAAAGAATTTATGGTGGAATTTGAAATTAAAATGGGACTTATTATCCATATACAGTACTATATTTTCTTTATTCTTGCATCATGTTATATGCATTACGCAGCATTTATGCAATGGAAAGTTCTCAGAAAAGTAAGTGATGAGTTTTAAAATTTTAAATACGATTTTGCGTCTCTTTGTTTTACTTTAGAAATAGATATTTCCAGACGCATAAAATTATGATATTTTATTGCATATATATATATTATATATATTATATATATATTGCACGTTTAGAGCAAAAAATATGCTAGGCAATATTTAACACTTATAATGTCTAAAAACTTATTTTCCATTTAAATACTTATATGATCACTATATATATACTGCGAATTTAAATACTACTTAAAACTTGATAGCCTTCAAAAACAAGTTTGTATATGTTTTTTGTTTCTATATAGTTAATGATTTTCAAAAAAATAGGTATGAATTATCTAGAAAACATGGACATAAAGGAATACATAGTTATTAAACTAAATGAGCATCTTTCAATAGTTTTAAAATGCATTAATTTCATTATAAATGTCGGCACACAATAAACGATCCATTATTTATTTAGGAGAAGTTTCCTAAACAAAAGTTTAAGGTTTTTTAATCAAATTAAGATTTGCATTATTGCAACTATTGTTTGTTAGAATCAAGTTAAGATAATCCGGCTATTAATTAATTCTTTTCCATTTTTGCCAGAAATGAAAAGACCATAACTATACATATAAATATAGTTTGTCAATATAGTTTTGTTCGTAAAAGTGAAAATATTTATATTGGTTATGTAATTACTTGCTGCTCCACTTATTGGTAAGATTTTAACGTGCTTATAGGGATTTCTATAATAATAAACATAATTTGACAGTATCAATTTGATTTAATTTTATTTTTATCAACAATTTTGTGCATTACATTACTTATATATAATGTAATGTACGGCGAACATTTGTAATAATTGGCCATGGGAAGAGTGTCAGTGCCAACAAAATTTTGAGTGAAAAATTGTATTTTTCTCTAAAACGAAAACTTTGTAAATACTTTTTTTGCAATATGACTAGTCTTAATTAATGTTTTGTTTACTCAAAAATGCTAACGAATTTTGGGATTTAGGTAATTAAAATTAGAGATTTAGTATGCTTATGATTTTAAATGCTGTAATCTCTCTCTGCCATCTAACAACTAATAAGGACATTTAAAACACACTACTAACGAAGAAAATGAGGAATAAGACTTAGTTTGACGTGAGTAATTTTTCTACGTGTTTACTTCCGCAAAATGTTTCTAAAACTTCAAGGGCTACTGAACAAAACAAAAAAAGATATTGTCTTTGACATATAACTTCTAATTAAACATTTCCATCATTCTATACTTATGTATTGACTCTTTGACATTGGCGACCTTTGGCGAATTTAATTTAATTTATTTTGTTTAGGCCAGAATGTGCTGCATTCATGTGACGTCATAGTCATTTAATATAAATGCAATCATGTACTTCCAGCAGATCAGTTCATGCAGTTTTTTTTTTTTTTTTAAAGAAATAATTACTTACTAATGTTTACTCAAAATTCTAATTTTATTGTTCTATTGCATTTGTAACAGTAAATCAAGATTTTTAGTACATATAACGCACAAATTTAAATAGAAGAGCTCAGTTTCTCAATCTGCATCATTTTTAAGGAGGGTTTTTTTTTTACCTATCTCCTCAATTATAAAATATTATTGAAAGCATAACCACTAGTGTATTTTAAGAAAAATGCCAAACAAAATATGTAAAATAGAATTTGTTAATGTTTTGGGGAAAAAATTAATAAATATTAATACGTGATTGATAATAATCAATATATAATATGAATAATCGATTTTGAAAAAAATATATTTCATTTAAAATTATATCTTTTTTGTTATTTACTCTTTTTTATAAAAAAAAAATAACTAGATGAAAATTTATATTTTTTGTAATTTACTCTTTTTTCTAAAATGTAACAACAGATAAAATTTTATATTTTTTTTTATTTACGCTTTTTTCTAAAATGTAACAACAGATGAAATTTTATATATTTTGTAATTTGCTCATTATTTTTCTAAAAAGAATAACAACAGATGAATACAGAAAAGATCGGATTGTGAGTTGTTTCCTTATAACTATATTAATGTTTGGATTGCGTGTCTTGTTTTAACCTCAAGAAAAGTAAAACCGTGTGAAAATTTACAATTTAATATTTTATTTCAGCATATTTTCTCCTGACAGTTCCTTACGATAAATAATAGCTGACGCCAACTGAAAGAAAAAGTACATATCTTGAAAAAAATTTAGTGTTTGCTATTTTTTTTATTTCTGGAATCATTTCCTTAATTTCGGTTATAACTGATGTTTTTTCATTACATTCGTTTTTGAAATAACAAATCGATAAATTTGCAAAAAAAAAATTTACTTGTGGAATATATATTATTTTGGACAAACGAAATCTTTTAAAGCATTGTGCATGTTGTAACACGTATAAATATACACGAATATAAATAAAAAAAACGTTATTAAGATTAGAGCAGCGTAGACAAACTTCTCTTATGGGGGGTGGGGACGAGGTTATATTCTTAAAAAAACATAGACGAAAGTGTCGTGTGTAATCCCCATGTTAAAAACTAAAAATTGGTTGATCTATAGGGGGGTTGAACCCCATTTGAGTACGTCACAGATAAAGATCGTGTAAATAAATTATAGCTTTAAAAAAACTAAAAAACACGCTTTATACTGAATCGAACTAAAAATTTTAAAAAATATTTCTCAAATTAAATGAATAACGAGAAAATTAATGCCATTGGGGTAAAAACGTGGAAATGCTGAGTTAGTGTAAAAATGTAGAACAAAGCACCCCACGCTTTTACCCCAATGACATTAATTTTCTCGTTATTCATTTACTTTGAGAAACATTTTTTTAATTTTTAGTTCGATCTTATAAAGCGTGATTTTTAGTTTTTTTTTAAAGCTATAATTTGTTTCTAATTTTTTTAGTTCGATCCACAGTAAAAGCGTGTCTTTTTAGTTTTTCAAACTATAATTTACTCATTGTTGAATTTATCCTGGAGTTTGATATTTGAAGCCGGGGGGGGGGGGGATTATGTAGCTGCTGGAATTAATCTTGCTCTTCAATGAATATTAATTAATGGGTCTGGAGTGTATTTATTCTTTCCATTTGAGGAATAGGATCAGTCCTGTATCGTTATATTTCTCAAAGAGATAGTAGATACAAAAACTTTTAATGTACCATGTTTTTATAACCATTTTTTTTCATGCATTGTCAACCACTTCTGAGCTATGGTCCAAATTTCAAGTCTCTAGCTCGTCGAGAAGTCAGTTTAAAATCAATTACAAAATTCCACCCGAGCAGACATACAAGAAAACGAGCGAACAATTATTCAGGTTCAAAAACATGGTACTATCTATTGTCATAAACATAAAAATATATTTCCATTTGAAGGTTCTCCTCGATTAATTCAGAAAATTTTGTTTTTACTTTGAGTTCAAGGTCGGCTGAAGTGAAGAATCAGTTGTTTTCGTAAAATGAATTTTGAAAAACAGAATGTGTCTGAGTTCAGCAGTTGGAACATAAATTTTTTTGTTCACATGCACGAGTTTTTTTTATTTCTATTTTCAGAAAAACGAGACAATTGCTTATATTATGGTACAAATTGGTGACGCACCCACTCTCCCCTTTCTCACATAAAGAACACTTTTTTTTGTTTATTTTAATTCTATTAACCACAAGCGTGTTTTCAATTTTAGGGTTATACCTTAGTCTTTTAATTGCCAAATCTGGAATTAGTTGCCAAACTTGGAAATGGTACTTGGAATTTGTCGCCAAATCTGGAAATGGTATACGCAATTAGTTGCCAAATTTGGAAATAGTATATGGAATTAGTCGCCAAATCTAGAAATCCTTATTCCTAAGGATCCTAATTAGGACAATGGAACAAAATTATGAAATTAATGTATTGTCATCGATCCTTGACAAGTGTGCAAAATTTCGAATTAAACCGTACATTTAAAGTGGGTGAAAATCGAGTTCCAAGATTCCGTTACATGCAAGTGAGACTTATAAAAAAGCGTGTTAAAAAATAACGGTATTGACTACCTGTTAAAGTAACTTCACTTGAAAATAAATGTATTTAAACCAAAAAATATCAAATATACATTGTACCATTTGATATAATGTGTTATATGATAAACATTACATAAAAATATTAAAAGAAATTATTATATATATTTAAGATATTTCTTAAGTACTTCAGAAAACACAAATTTCTCAAATGCTTTGCAAATAAATTGCGTGCGTTGCTTCAGTTCAATCTACAAACAGCAACAAAAAATGTCGTGGAAGTCTTTCATACACATTTAAATCGTGACCCATTTTCCAGTCAGTGACTGTAAAATTTTGAATTTTTATTTTCATGCAAGCTAACTATTATCACTTCCAGTTCTTACATTTGAGTTTGAATGTGAATAGTTTAGGAAAACCAAAATTACATTGCGATTATGCATAAATTGTGAAGCTAAAAATGGTATACAATATAAAATCGTTTATGAAGCATGTATGAAATATCAATATACGTATATTATTATAGGAAGTGGAAGTTAAATTAAATTTTTATTTAGATTGGTATAGCAAAGCTAAGAATTGAAATAAATAGATTTAATCTTTAGTTATGAAATGAAACGGAACAAATCTTTGAATTGGTGTATAGGGGATGTAGAAAACTAGATACCGACCCAGATATCAATTTCGCCTTCTTTGAGAATTACAAGGCACATTGTCAGCACTTCAAAAATAAAGTTTTATAAATTAAGAAAATGTTTAACAAAATAAGAATTAGGAAATAACGTTGATTTAAGGTATCCGACTGGTTGCGACAACTTTTTTTTTTTTAAAAAATGGAGACATGGAGATTTTTTTGTTATTTTTAGATTTGTTTAGTACATTTTAAGAAAAATATGCTAAAATTATGAAGAGAAAAAGAAATTATAATTACTAAAATGGGGAAAAATGGGTAAAGATTTACAAAAGAATAGCATAAACGTGGCTCATTCTGTTCCAAAGGTTTATAAACAAATTTTCATTTCTGATGTGTTGCTATGTAATTCATTTTTGAAATGTCCGTCAGGATAAGAGATATTTTAATTTTTACAAAATCTAAAACATTTTATCTTAGTTATTACATAAAATTGCTTAAAAAACAGCGATTATATTCACATAAGGGATTGTAAATTTTGTAATAAAACAGTGATTGATAAATCTTAAGGTTAAAACAATTCTACTATTATACAGAACTTACAGAAAAAATTTCAGTTCATTATTTTCAAAACTTTTTGAGCAATCGATGACCCCCCTTTGATTATTTTCAAAAAAAATCACATTTCGAGTAAAATGCGTTTTAAAGAATGACATCTTGCTTAAAGTAATGGCATCTACTTTGACTAAAACACTTGTAGTTTTTGTTCTAGTGAACGGAAAATAATAAACTTGGTATTTTTATAAAGCTAATAAGATGTCGTATAAAATAAAATCATATAAAAAAAAATGTCAATTTTTGGCAAAATTCACAATTTTAGGGCAGTCGGCATCTTTTTATTTTATTTTTTTTATTATCAGAACGCTAAAAAAAGTCATTTCAAGACGGTCTCATGCTCAAGTGATGAGAACCGTACGCGTGTGTATCGCGAACATTTATTTTTTGCGGGTTACCCTTTGTACGGTTATTTGACAATTTATATTTTCAAGCTCAGGCTCAAGAAATCTTAAGACGTCTCTGTTTAGGCATATAGCTTGGTTCCGAGAAAAAAAGAGTAGATATTCAACATGTGTCAGAGTATGTGGAAAATAAAAGAATTTTTGGAATTGATACACATCACCTCTTTATTGACTTTAAAACCGCTTATAAGAGCCTCAACAGAAAGACCCTCATTGCAGCCACGAAAGAGTTTAAATTCCTCACAAGTTATTAAGGCTGATAAGCCTGACGTAAAATGAAACAAAAATTATAGTCAAAATACAGAGTAATCTTTCAAACCCATTGGAAATTTTAAAAAATGGCGTTCGACAGGGAGATGCACTAGCATGCCTTCTCGTTAATTTAGCGTTAGAAAAAATGGTAAGAGATTCCAACATCAATATCAGAGGAAATATCTTTAATAAATCATTACAGCTGTTGGCTTTTTCTGATGACCTTGATATTATTGCTCGATCACCCACCACGCTAAGACAAGACATTTTATCTTTAGAGAAAGAGGCCCTCAAGATGGGACTGATAAAATTTATGAGAATGAGACCAAATACAAACATGCCTTGTACTAAATCATTATCAATAGTTCCCACTTTAAAACTGGAGAGTTTTATTTTGAAGTTGTTGACAGTTTCCCTTACTTGAGCTCTGGAAATAACACTGAGAACAATTAAACTACTGAAATCCAAAAGAGAATTACTATGACTAATAGATGTCTTAATGGAATACGAAAATATATGAAATCGAATGAATCGAAAGAAAACCAAAGCTCTATTGTATAAAAGTCTTTTAAAATCAATATTAACTTATGCATGTAAAACTTAGCCCCTGTTTTGAACAAAGGTTCGTACATGATAAGTATCTACGAAAGGAAGATTTTAAGATTTATTTTTAGAGGAATTCAAGAAAATGGCGCGTGGCAAAGAAGCTTAGATTTAGAGCTCTATCACTCATATAGAGAATCTAACATAGTTAACTTCATCAAAGCACAACAAATTAAATGAGCAGGCCACGTTGTCAGAATGGACGAAAACCGCACAACTAAAAAAGTCTTTAATGCCCAACCAATTGCCTCACGGAGAAAAGGCAGGCCAAATCTAAGATGGATTGATGGCCTAGAGAAAGACCTCCTAGTTTTAAAAACTAAAAATTGGAGAACACTAGAAAGAAGAAAGGCTTCTTGAGAAGGTCAAGACCCCACCCTGGGCTGTCGAGCCACGGGAGAAGGAATGAGTAAAGAAGCTTTGACTGAGTAAAACATTTATTTATATTTAAGAGAGAGATTTAAATAAAAAAAAAGAAATTTCTTTTCATTTCGCGGAATACATGAAAGGAAACAAAAAAAGAAAATTATCATTTTTGCCTTTAATAAAAAAAATCATTAAAATATTTACTGTACTTTTTTTCCCTTGTTTTTTCTCTCATTGGTTTTTACGGAAACAATGAGGTTAAATTTGAGGTTTTCTAGCTCATCAACTTGGGCATGCAGCGCCACGTTTATGAACAACATTTTGCTTCTTTTTTTTTTTTTATACATGCCATGTGTCTCGTGGGCGCCGCTTGTTTTAAGGAAGTTGTTTATGAATTAAAAGACACTTCTGAGAGAATTTAAAACAAACCGCAGTTTTTCTAGTATTCATCTCCCTTTCTAAATCACATAAATATATAATTTATTTCGGTATTTGGAAAGTACGTTAAATATAAAGGTATCGTTTGTCAATAAATGACAAACGATATCGTCGTGTGTAATAAATGACAAAAATAAAGTTTTTTCATGATTTTGTCTGAGAAAAAAATGGACAAAATGTTAAGACCATTTTTATTTTTTGTGGTCTGCTAAAGTTATAACTTTTAACTCGTTTAAGTAATTAAAAAGGATAGGAAATGATTTTTTTAATTATTAATATAATTACTGTGATGTAATGATGTATTGCAGCTAAGGGACACAGTACGATTCAATTGACCAACATCGGTCAAAAAACCAAATCTAATTTTTTTTAGCCTAAACTGTTTTTTATACTCTTTTCTACAAACTCACAAAATTTGAAAGCTCTAAGTTTAAAAAACGCAGAATTGTATTAGCTTTCACGTTTGTTTGTTTTTCTCTCATCCCAATGGCAAATCAAAACTTTAAACTTAATTATCTCGGAAAGATAAAATAACTAGTTTGTCTTCAATTAAAATGCTAAGGCCTTTTTTTTTCTATTGTGCCTAATACTTGGAAATGTTTTTCAATTGTTGCTAGTAGTACATGGAATAAAAGTTGGTATGCATTTTTTACAATCAAAGCAATACTTATTTTTTTTTAAAAAAAATAATTGAATTTACACATTTTTTAAGGAATTTTCAATAAGCATTCATAAAAAGAAGTATTATACGAATACCAATCATGTTATCGCAAAATCCATGCCAACTTTCGTTATACATAGTTTGACGTACTTGTATAAATCAAATTTCATGTACTATGTACGTTTATTTTTGTAGGAGGAGTAGCATTTTAAAATCACTTCATAAGTTTCAAGTTTTTCCCTTAAAAAATTAAATGGTTAGCTTTTTATGAAATTTTGAGCACAAAATCTGTTCTACATCATACATACACATAGCAGGCAACCAAAAAAGTTATGAACATAATTAAATTTAAAAAATTTGGTAAATCGTACCAATGTCCAGTTAAATTAAATATATTTAAGAAACTTTAGTTAACTATCTTAGTTGTGTTTGAAGACTTATGAAGTACATAAATTTCATAAGTATTGAAATATATTACTATTTCATTTCATATTCGTACAACACACATAATATGTTTTATGCATGAATAATTGACTGAAATCATCACATCACATTTTCAAAACTTCTAAACTTTCCACCTGCTTTACAATACTCGCTTATTAACGGATTAATTGATTCTTCATTAACGTCTACATGTTGTGCTTCATAATTTTGAAACACGATCAAGTAACGAGGATGACACCTTTGTTAGCATCCCACTCTTCAAACAACACAACGCCAAAGTGAGAACTTAGATTATCGATCATCAAAAGGCACAAGACTCGACAGAATGACACCAATCTGTAACCATCACCAGTAAGCAGGCTACTGTTATTGCATGGCGTCAATTAGACACTGAGTTTCTTTATTTTTTGCCTCGGTCAGAGAAAAAAAGTAAAAAATCTCAGCTATTACATTTTTACCTCTAAATATCCAAACCATGCATCTTGAGAAACTTTGAGATCGTATTGAAATCATGTGTATAAGCTTCCAGTTTTCGAATGCGATTGATTTTAGAGCATTCAAGTAGCGAGCCCACGAAAAATCATTACACTGTATCAATATTTCAAAATTTAAAAGACTTTAATTTGCAAAATGGGAGCATACATATACACTATATAGTAATCCACGAAAATAAAACATTTCAGGGAAGAAAAATAAATCTGTAGAAAAACACTTTTTTTTTTCAATTCCTTCATTTTGTTCACTCTATATTTATCTTGTTCAAATTTTCTATCGTTAATAAAATACATTTTAAAGCGCTCAATTGAGCTGAAATTTTATATACACGATCATTTTGGATGGTAATACAGTAATTTAATTATAATTAGTAAAAATTAATTGATTAAAATTAATTATTCAAAGAATTACAAATACAACCACATTGGTATCATTGTTGACGACTTAGCGACTATTTTGGTGACTTGTGTCAAAATTTGAAACGGTTTTTTCTCACATTTTAAAGCGCTCATTTGAGCAGAAACTTTCTATACACTATTGTTTTGGCAACAATACTATAATTTAATAAAAATAATTTTAATTAATTGTCTGAAATTAATTATTTAAAGAATTACAGATACAGCCACGTGGGCTTCATTTTTAGCGACTTGGGTCGAAACTTTAAAAGATTTTTGTTCCTCACGTTTCAAAGCATTAAGTTCAACTGAAATTTTATATGCACGATTGTTTTGGATGACAATACGATACTTTAATGATAATTAATAAAAATTAATTACCACTAAATGTTGTGATTCTGTCATATGTATATACGTATTTATATAAATTGTAACTAATTAATAAAAAGTAACAAAAAAATTTTTTTTTATTACTTGTTTAAGAAATTATGTCTTTTGAATTACAAATCTGAGATAAATAACGCGTAGTCAAATTTCAAATAAAATCAATTACTTAAAATAAAGTTGAATCAAAAACGCCTTAGTTCTTAATTTTTTACATTATTTTTGTTGTTGTTGTTGCTGCTGTTTTTTACTAGCTGGAGTAATAACATTACTTGAAGTTACATGCACCACAGCACTATGAGAAATAGAGCAGTAGAGGGAAAAAGCAAAAGAAACGTAAATTCGTTCACTGTTAGTGCAATTAAAATGGTTATAGAATCCACGAATTAATACTTTCTCCCATATTTCAAAAGATAGCTAAATGTTTTTTCAGCGTAACTTATGAATACCATGTTGTTTAGACTGACATATAATTAGAAAGAGCGATTTAAAATTAAAAAATTCGAAAGTGACGTTTTTATGCACTATTTTCAAAAATTCATCGAGCTGGCTAATTAGCTTTCAAAAACAATCTGAAACAGCCTTATAAAGAAAAGAAAACAGATGATCGAGAATCGTAATTCTACAACCTTTCGTCCAAGAGCTAGGCTACAAAGTATATTAAAAATCATTTTAATATTAAATTTTAAAAAGTAGAAAATGAATTTTGAAAAAAGTTGCATTGAAGTGTATGCCATCATTATCCACAGTTTTAGCAAACGATATTTCATGCATTTGGACTTCTACGCCGCTTACAAGTACACGCAAAGAATTCCTTTTTTTTATTATTTAGGAAGCTTTGTGTATAATATCATTTGTAGTTTTCTCAACCTTTATATGAATTAAATCTTAATTCTGTAGAGTATATGAATATACAAAAATTATTGTTGAAGTTTATTATTTCAAATACCAAACAAAGTTTTTTTTTCACGAATATCAAAAAGATAGTCAAATTTCACAGTTATTAAATTGTTTTACTTAGTTATCGTAAACTTAGTATTACAATTACTTAATATAGTTATTGTTGATAACTAAAAGCATAACTAAAATTTTATGAGAGTAAATACAGATCCTCAAATTTAAATATTACGAGTAACACATTTTTATTTTGAGTGGCTACTGAAAAAAGAATCAGAGTATAAATAGAGAGACTTTTACATTATTATTAAGCCTACTTTTTCTGAAAGTGGATTATAAACAAGCATTTAAAAAAAAGGTTTTCTATTTTATTGAAGGAAAACTTTATAGCAACATACCCAAGTTAATAACAAAATGGTATGAATTTAGCAGCAAATATAAAGAATTCAATGTTTTGTTTAAATTTTAACGAAGGTAAAATTTATAGTGTTTATCTTATTTTATTTTTTATTTCGTTTTGCTTTTTTAGTCATTTGAAAATGTAGTGATCTTGCTACACATCTTTAAAAAAAATAATAAATATTTTTTTAAATAGAATTATTTTCCTCATTCGTGTATCTAGCACATGCTTATTTGTTATAACATTTTTGTTAACCTATCGTTGTTGAACTTTTTTGTTATACCTATTCGTTTAAGTTTTAAAAAATAAACAATTCTATACTGGTCATAAATGTAGCAAGGATGATAATTATGTGTATTTCACAAAATTAATATTTCCATTACATCGTTATTAATTATTTCCACATAAAATGCAATACGTTTAAAATTGTTGATTCCAAATTTCAATACCACCATAACTAGGCCTATTTTAGATAGTTTTCGACTTAATGTTTCTTCAGTTAAGGCTGCTCCTTGTTTTTTTGATTAATGATTATTATTCAATTCACTGCACAAATACGTATTTTGTGGTTTGAAATAAAGCATGTCAAATGCTTAGATGTCTATGTTTTTTGTTGTTGTTTAAGTGGCTGAGTGATAGCGTATCGCGCTCCCACACCACAGTTCTGGGGTTCAAATCTCGGACTCGGGCAAGGTCGACTAAGCCTTTCATCTCTTCAGTGGATCGATAAATGAGTACCAAGCTTGCTTGGGAACTGAACACTAGGAGGTTTTGCGTCAGACAGAAGCATCTACACATGCATCTCAGCGCCTAAGGTCACGTAAACTGAGATAGGTACAGTAGGTCTTGGCCCTCATGGGCTGTTGCGCCACTGAGTTCAGTTCAGTTAATTTATCTGCTTAAGAAAAGAGTTCGTAGAGAAGAGGCATAGAAGGACATCGAAAAGTGCAAAAATTTGTATGCTGAAGCAATGAGTCATGATAGCGTGCATCTCGAAGCGAGTACTTCAAAATTTGCTTAAAATTTTTGGTAAAATCTTATTTTAGCCCACACCTTTGCAAAGAAGAAAAACAAATTGTGCCGAACAGCTCATTTTTCTGTATTGGATTTCTATCTAATGTAAGCATAATAATTCGCCGCGTTGACGATAAATAAAGATATGGATTCAAAATAGGATGACACCAAAATTTTTAAAATCTTTTGTTGAAGCGATTCCGGCATAGTTTTATCATTAACTCTTAAACGAAACAAAGTAGAATAAATAAACTGATCATGGTTCAGTGCCTCCAGTGGATCCCTTCCCACTCTGGGGTTCATGGTAACGAAACTGCAGATACACTTGCAAGGAATGGATGTAATCTTCCTATTACAGACACTGCAGATCTGACCCCTTTGGAAACCTACTCCCTCGATAAAAGTAAATAATTCTCAACGTAGCATCTCTCCCCAGATCATATCTAGTATGCTGTTAGTCGCCTGGGACTGTCTCTATCGTGCAGTGGCCTCATGGCTCTCCAATCGGCCTTGGCTAGTTTTAGAAGACCTATAAGAAGTTGTAGAATGGTGGAAGGATTTTTCCTCCGAGTTCCTGTTCTCTCCCTTCCAACCTTCCTCCTCTTCTTGCTTGTTTGCGTGACTCGTGAAGACATTTGATGCCTGGTCAGGAGAGTATTTTCGAACTTTTTGTACGACGAGGTCTTTTGAACCTGATGTAGGCTTTCCTACTTCAGGGAAATAAGCAACAACACGTAGAATAAAGTTTTTCTTGCACTATCTATTAAATCTAAATTTTTAAATAACGTCTGACTTTGGAGTATATAAATTAATTAGCTGAATATTGGTGAATTTTTATAAATGTTACTAAAAAAATTACAGTTTAAAGAACTAAAAAACACCATTTTACAGTTAATCGAACTAAGTCGTAACTTGATCTTTTAGTCGCCAAATCTGGAAATGAGATCTGAAATTAGTCGCCAGAAGCGGGATGCGATCTGAAAACGGTAAATCGTTAACCCTGGTTAATTCTGATCAAGTAATGGAACAAAATTATTAAATTATTGTATTGTCATCGGTTCTGGATAAGTGAGCTAAACTTCGAATCAATCTGACCTTTTAAAGAGGGTAAAAATATTGAGTTCAACGATTCCGTTATATACAAGTGAAGCTTATAAAAGGGTGTTAAAAACGAGCCAATTTCCGATTTCTTTAATCATTCCAATCAGAAACTCATCGATTCATATGATTATGAATTTAGACAGTGTGTGGAAAATACATTCCATCATTTAGGAAAAGAAGGGGATACCAAAAGGGGTAAAGGCGAATTGCTTCGTAGTGTTTCACCACATATTTCGTCACATGACGTCATGGCATTTTTTGGAAATGTTTGTACAAAATCGTTTGTACTTTCCAGCAGAATTACGATTCTTTTACGAATGAAACATCGCAAAAGCGTATTGTTTCCAAAATTCGCTGAAAATATATTTAGAAATTATTAAAGTGCAGACTATCATTTAAAATAAATAGTTTAAATGTTTAGATATGACACCTTGCATGGGGTTGGAAGTGAGCTCTCACTAAAAAAAATTCAAGGGAGCTAGTTGTTAAAATTGATGAGTTTTATTTTAAAAAATACTTTTCGCAAAAAAAAAAAAAAAAAAAAAAAAAAAAAAAAAAAACGCGTACTCCTGCTAGCATTTATTTAATTCATAGTATTCTTCAATAAACAATTTAACTTAATTTTAAGATGCATATAATTTATCAAATAGTCCCTACGACAGGTATTTATAATAATATTATTTACCTTTGCCACATAATTTCAAATAGATGAAAATACAAGATTAATATCTGTTAAAAAATTTAATTTCAGAAAATCATATACAAGAATTCGTAGACAAGCAAAAAAAAAAAAAAACTTAAAATGAATTGCTTTTGAGAGAAAAGCAAAACAGACGAAAAATTAGGGCAGAAAAAGAAATTTTTGTATACAAATTATAAGATTTGAAATCTAATTATTTTCAAAGCTTAATAATTTTTAATTTTTATTTACTAGTAGTCGGCTCAAGAATTTATGTGATTTCCAATTGTTCTATTAATATTTATTCATGAATTTTACTATGAAATTTTCAACACAATTTATTTTATATAATTTCGTAAGTTGTTTACTGTTATTTTCTAACAAGTCATTAATTTCGAGAAATTTATTCATTTATCTGTCATGATTTCCTCTGTTGATTATCGAGATGAAAACCGTAGAATTGATTCATTAAAAAACTTAATGTTTTGAAAACTAAGATTTTAAGGATGAATTCTTAGGAATAATTTTGCAGGTAACAGAAAAGCATGAAATCGAAAATGACAGACGATTACATGTAATTTCAAAAGAAGTAAAAAAAATTATAACAGCAAGTTGATTTATCAGTAGTTATAAAAGAAAAAAAATCGGGAGAACCTAATGAAAGGTTTATCCTGACATAGCCTTGTACAATAATAAATTTTTTAACCATATTTATTCATGAATTTAATCAGTTTTTTTTTCGGATTATGTGTCAACTCTGTTGTAATTTATTTTATTCAAATTATGTTGTGGAAAATTACAGTCCAATCATTCCACTCGAGTATTTTTATACATCCTGTTTTTTTTCTAACGATCAATCATTACAAATGAATAATTTTTATCAATACTGCTCGTCTAATTTGATAAACATCCAATTCAAAACGCGATGTTAATATTTATGCACGTGGTGTAAAAATCCCATGATTAATTGATTGATTAATTCTTTAATTTAAAAGAAATATGAAACATTTTAATTTCATTTAAGGAGATCGTATCGTGCAAACGTGATTGAATTAATGTGTTTGTTTTTTCTTCTGAAGGAAAACTCGCGTCATTTCCCAAAAAGGTACAGTAATACAATTTTGTTTTTAAAGCAGATACTGCATCTTAAAACAAGGTTCCTGTCCGGTTGCAATTATTAATTCGTGGATGGAAAAAAAATCTCGTGATTCTTCTTTTTTCCTCCTCAAATATAGACTGATAGCCTATTTGAAACGCTTCAATTTGTCGCCTACTGACCCGAGTTCTTGCGAGAGTGACGAAGTCCAGGATGTCAAGTATTTGATGCTTGTACTAAATTCACTTCCGAAAAACGTACACTCAGGAATTGCCTACAAAAGAACAATATAGCGTGGCCCCTCCTCCTTTCTCTGCCTTTATTCAGAGCAAATCTTCTTCTTTTACACATAGACCTCACTCTAGAGATTACACTAGATCTCACTTATACATAGACCTCACACATAGACCTCACAATTTCCACATAGACCTCACTCTAGAGGGCGCTGGCGACGCGAGTCACCAGCGAGCAAACTAACCCAAGAGAGAGAGGAGCGAGCGATGGAAAAGGCGACGCGCAGGTCGGATGTCCAACGCTGCTAAAAAGAAAGCAACCTGGAACCAACTGACCGTGTATGGACCCTTGGCCCAATGCTGGAAGGATAGTCACGTGAAGGTGACACATCCATCACCTGAATTACATAAGCCATCGTGAACTGTATAAGAACGTTGTTACCATTGTGAATTGTGGTACGATAATTGTGATGTGAATACAAGACTGAGAAACGATTGTTGAGTAAAAGAAGCATTTGCTAAACGTTATCAGTTATATATCTGTGCAGTAGTGAGTAGTCCTGTAACAAGTGTCCACATTAAACGTTAGTCTTAGTCAAAAGCAGTGTCGTCAATTTAAATATCCCTAGAACTCCATGCCATAACCCCACATTTATATATGTGTGTGTATGTTTGAGTTATGTATTTGTATTTTGAAAATCTTATTATGATCACACATGTTTCCAAACCTTCCCCATTGAAAAATTTTAATTATTGAATGTCTCCGTTTGCACATTTGAGCAATCTTGTATTTTGTTCTGTATTTATTGCATCTGTATCTATTATTGTTTATTTTCCCTTTTGATTCCCATTTGTGCCTGTATCCTACTTAAAATTTCCTACCACTATTCATTGAGTATTGACTTACGTTTGTAAGCCTTGTTTTATAATTATCGGCACACAAGGAGTCTACCGAGAGTCGCAATATATATATATAGAGAGAGAGAGAGAGACTGATTACATCAAGTGCCTCTAGTTCTTAGAGGACAAATCTTAGCCACCTGTGCCAAGTTCATCAAGCTTCTTCTGAGAATATATCGAGTTGTAAAGATCTCTCTAGGAAGTATATCTATATAGATCCCCTTCTTCAGCTCGATTTTTTAATAGTCAAAGATCTAACGAATCTTTTTTGACTTAATCACTCGAGGATTAGCAAAAACAGCAACAAATATACACTATTGTATCTAAGTTGCCTCTTATTTTCGAACGACCTGACATATGTCAGATCAGCACCAAAGGTTGTCGTCCATTAAAAAATGTATGCTAATAAAGAGATCGGATGTTAAGTTTCCCTTAGAAAATCCGGTGAATCTCAGAATGTGATCCGGTGAAGTTCGATGGTCATAGCATTTCTTACAAGGGGGGTTAGATGCTTCTGCCACTATCACAGGAAAGATATTTCAAGTGGCTACTTGTTAGTCTATCCAGAGCAGTCTCGGAGCCACGGTCCCATTTGATTTCTAGCAGAGAGTTTGGGTATGTTCCTATGTACTATTGATGCGTAAGGGGAATATGCCCTATTAAATTTAGTTCAGATCTTGCATTAGAATATAGTTCTTGATACGTGAGTGAATTGCCAGTAGCCATTTCATTCTCTCTACCCTTTTTGGCCAGTCTATCAACGATCTCATTACCTCTAATGTTAACATGTGCTCGTATCTATTGTGGAGGTGGACATCGTGGGTCTAAGAAATCTTCCTCAGTTTGAGCAAAATAGAAACTCAGGTTTCGTTGTTTGTGAAAAACCAGCCGCTAAGATGTTGCAGTGCACTGCAGCTATCCGATAAGATCCATAGTTTTCCAAAATTGCAATCATGAGATACGATAGCATCAAGCCCTATATTAATAGCAAATAATTCACTCCTGGGGACAAAGCAAGTGTCAGGGTTGCGTTGCTTTATTGTAGCCTCAAGGTGAGGTGTCCTAGTAAAAATACCGCTGCCAGTACGATATCTGTACGACTACCGTCAGTATTGTATCTATTAGAGACGGAAGCACATTTCCTATAAACTTTTTGCGTTCTTTAAAATTGATTTATGGGGTAAAATCATGATGGTCATATGATAAATATAATCGCGTGTTCTCCATTCTATTCAAAACCATCATTAGACTTGTACTTGTTGTTCAAAACTTGTGAAATTAATATACAATTTAAAATTTTTTAATTGGGTTAAGGAGATGATCGTATTAAGATTTTTCAAAAAGTTTTTCAAAACAAAAAAAAAGAAAATCTTATGTTTTGCTTGTACTTTTAAATCAAGTGCAATTTGCTTATCTAAATGTGCTATCCTTGTTGACAATTATGTACTTTTAAAAATAAAGTTTATAAAAAGAGCAAAAGTTAACAAGGGGGAAGCGCATGTGCTGATTGGCTGGAAACACGTGATTGCACTTATCATGTGATTATGAGGTCACATGCATTTAGCTCATTTGTATTTGTACATAGACAGGCATTGAATGCGCTCATTTATTTTCATTTTATTAAAATTCTCCAAAAGTCAAGTAATTTAACAACACTGTTAGTCTTGACTTTATATTTTTGCCTTTCCGTTACACCTCTAACGAAGTAAAATTATTACAGTAATACCCCAAATATAGGTGATAGGTGGGACTGAATGACAACAGCTTAAGTCGGGGTATGATTTCGTAAATGAATACATATAAATTATTTTTAGCTGGGGTCGGAGGCGAAAGAAAATTATAATATAGGAAAAAAATGTTTAATAAAATTTTAGATCACAAATGTAATGTCGCAAAACGAAGTTATTTTGATGTAGTAAATTTCATAAAATCTAATAAAGTAGCCTAAATAGCACAAAGATTTTTTTCTCCCGCAAAATTTCCTCGGAGCGTACTAATATATATATACTATTCCATATTTCATGGGTGAAAAAAATTATCGTTGGATATATTTTCTAAAATTTTTAACCCTTTTACAATTAAACTGAGACTTTCTGCTAAACTCCCAGCCGTCATTCGATTTTCTGATTGAACTAGTTCTATAAACTCAATTTCCTTAATGTCTTTCTCTAACTCATGCATTTCTGCGAGTTCATCCATTGTCAGCTCCTGATTGTAGGAGAGAATCCAGCAGTTCTTGAACGAAAGCAACATCCACTTTCAAAATTATTTGCCTGTCAAGATCGACAACTTCTTCAATCCCATTACCAATTTTTTTTTCTCAAACAAAAGACGAATCGACGAGGTTTTAAAATCCCGTAACTCTGGGTTCGCGTAAGTTGGGATAGAGTAAATCGAGGTATTACTATGTTTTGAAAATTATTCACATTAATTCAATGCATATTAAAGAATACCAAATGGAACGTGCAAAATATTTGATCGATCCATGCATCAAAAACGCAGGACAAACAAAAACTAAGCAATACGCTCAAATGTCGTTCCCTCTGCTCAACATCCATTTCACCTAAACATCTATTGTAGTAGCGAAGCACACATTCTTGAGAAAATGTGCTTCCTTTTATGCTTGAGCAATGCATATCTACTTGAAGGATGTTGGTGCGAACCGGTATTTGCAATACCGGTAAAGCATTGCATCGTAAATGCAATGCTTTTACGATGCAATGTTATAACGCTGACAGCAGATACTTGAGTAATTCTGGAGAGGTGTTACTGAACGCGCGCGCGATCCTATCAACTGGTCTTTTCAATTGATTAAATTATTGTTTATTTCACAGATTTTTAAATTATGATCAAAGTATTTCCAAAATGAAGCTTTAATTAATTCTTTTTTCCACAATGTTTTGAGCTGAATTTATTATTATTATTATTTATTTAACTTTTTATCACTAAGCAACTTGAAGAAAAAATTTTTTTTGCCGGGAAATCGGTTTTATAGTTCTAAGACAGTGATCCCCAACTTTTTTACTGCCGGGACCGGTCTACATTTGATAATTTTACCATGGCCCGTTGAAGGGGGGGGGGGAGAGACGTTGATTGTTTATATTTTAGATTGTTTTGATTTAATAATTTTAATTTAATTCCTTCAGTATAAAATACAATCACACAAAAAATGAGCTTAAAGAGATTTAGCATGGTATATAAAGAGATTTTCATAAAATGTCGCGCCTACCTGAGAGAAATGCACCACAGAAAATAAAATGAAAATAATTTAAAGTTCCTTGAGCGGCCCGGTGCAATTTGATCCGCAGACCAGGGGTTGGGACCACTTTTCTAAGATACTACTGGGAGAATATGACCTCCCGTAGATAAACGAAAAGAAAAAAAGCCATATACTTAAAAAAATTGGTGGGGGGGGGGAGATATGGTTAAAAGTGTGTAGTGTCTTTATTTTCTCCGTTTAGTCAGTATACCTTAATGTCCTCGATACAACTTTACACAGAAATCTTTTCCGATCAACCCCTTGAATAGTCTTTTTTTTTAACTCAAAATGCTTAAAAAACACACCTTTTTATTATTTATAACTAAACACCATACTAATTTCCGCCTTCACCACAAAAAATGCCACAATAAAAGCATTTCATCGTCATAGACAAACTGCATCCCATTTTCAAAATACTAGGACCTAATGATACACCATAAGGATTAAAAATAAACACAAATCAAAGAAATAAAGAAAATATCAGTGCCCGTACAGCGTACGGACACACCATTTGCGGCCAACTTTTGGTAGCCCGTACGTTGTACGGGCAAACCACTTACGGGAAAAATGGTATGTAATGAATAATATTTGCTTAGAATACTTACGCATTAACTTATGCGTGTGTTTTTCCATCAGTGATTTTGTTTGGGTGCAATTAATAAATATTTAACTGAACACGGTTCTTGTGGCAGACAATAATATAATTATAAATTCCAGTGTATAATATTAAAAGAGAAAAAAAACGCGAGATCTAAGTAATTGTTACGAAAAAACAAAATCAATCATTTTTTTTTTCCTTCCAAAAACTCACGAACCTTAAAGTGATTAAGCGTCTTGATTTTTTTGACGTTAATTAAATCTCCAAAAGATAAAATTTACAAATCTAGTTTCCTCTCTCCATATCACTGTTAGATCTCTCGCTATACAGTTTAACCAGAGATTTAATTTGGAAAGCCTTACCCAAAAACCTCTTTATGTTTGAGTCGAAAATTAATATCTTAGAAAGATGTCATCTAGAAGATATATATAGTAAAAGAACTTCATCTCGAAAATTATGGTTCAGAGATACTTGTCGAGTTTGTTCCAGAAAGAATAGTTTAATTTTTTTTTTTACACTCACTGGTCTACCCAAGCATTCAAGCGTGAAACATGTCACCGGGGTTTTTTTTATGCCAAAGCAAGCATGAAGTTGTTAACGACCACTTTGGAAAAAATAACAATTGTTTTATGGGAAGCTAGCATCGCTAAATTTAACGCTTTTATGGCGAATTCGGATCGTCTGGCTCAGTAAAAAGAAGGTAGTAAATTATTGCTCTATTAATACTTGACGTTTGTAGAATTATTACTGAATGCCTTGGAAAAAATATCGAACACTGCATGACCAATACGTTACATATTCAATGAAAATTTTAAGTGCATATTTCGAGCCGGAGATGTGTGCGTCCGGAACAAAAACTATAATTTTAACAACGTGAATTGAAAAAACAAATTACAGTTTAAAAACACTGAAAAACACGCTTTTATAGTTAATCGAACAAAGTTGTAACTTAATCGTTTGGTCGCCAAATCTGGAAATGGGATCTGCAATAAGTCGTTAGATGCGGGATGGAATCTGAAAATGGGAAATCGTTAATCCTGATCAGAACAATGGAACAAAATTATTAAACAATTGTATTGTCATCGCTCATGAACAAGTGAGTAAAATTTCGAATTAATTTGACTTTTTAAATCGAGTAAAAATTGAGTTCAAATATTCCGTTACATACAAGTGAAGCTTATAAAAGGGTGTTACATAAAAATAGATGCTCTTCGTACGGATATACCATAGGTTCTCAAACGTGGGCGTTTGAGGCTTTCAGGAGGACAGTAGAAGACTCAAAGAAAATTAGGGGGCATTGAGATGGCTTGGAGGGGCTTAGGCAGATTAACCAAATATAGTCTAAAAAAGACTTTAATAGCTAATTCAGATTCTCAAGTACAAAAAATGGGGCTTGGAAAAATTAAATTAAAAAATATATTTTTTATTAGTAATAGGATATTTTTTAAAACTTAATTCTTGTTTTCACCATGTATTATGTACACTTTTTTTTCTCTAGAGTGGGAAAGGGTGGTATCGAAATATTCACGAAAAAAGGGGGCACCAGTTCAAAAAAGGTTGGGAACCTATGGTATATACTAATGTATGTTTTTATAATATCTCGAGTTTCGTAGCTGGTGGCGTTTGAGTTGAATCTAGGAAAGGTGGAGGGTATGGTCATGGCATGATTCCATCAATAACTGTCGTGCAAAATGTGAGAGTGAGAGTTATATATTAACGTCCAACAATAAAGCTACTCGAGAGCTATTGGCAACAGACCTCGTAATTGTGAGCCTCAATCAAGTGGCATAAACGCGACCTAAGTTGGCATCCCTCTTCAAACTACAACATCAGGACAATGGGAGAACTTTGAGCTCGACAGGTTTAACGTCCATCAGCTTCCTCTAAGTGGCAAGTTTTCAGCTGTTTCTAGGACTCGACCACGAGTTCGTGACCAAAGCCATTAGACTACTACGGCCACCCGTCGTGCAAAATGATGGATGCTGATGCAAGGTAAATGGAATTGATCCACAATGACTTCACTTGGACTGATATAAAAGTTAAGAAAGTAAGGTTTATCTACGTCAGTGGTCTCCAACCCTTGGGGCCGCGGATTTGTACCGGTTCGTGGATCAAATGGAATGGGCTGCCCAAGTAACATTAAATTATTTGCTTTTTATTTATTTACTGTGGTGTATTTCTCTAAGATTTGTGCAACTTTCTCTCCAAATCCCTTCAATACAATTAAAGTTAAATTATTAAATCAAAACAATCTAAAATATAAACGATCAACATCCTGACCTCAGCGGGTCGTGGTAAAAATATCAAACGTTGACCGATCCGTGGCGACAAAAACTTTTGGGAGCACTGATCTATATAAGTTCTTGTAATGACATAGGCTTTGAACTAAAAAGAAGAATTCTTGCTGCTAATCGCTGCCTTTATGGCCTTGGAACTTTTTTAAAATCGAAATTGATAAAAAGATCTACAAAAATTATTTTGTATAAAACCATTATAAGACCTGTTCTCACCTATGGATGTGAAACCTGGACTCTAACAAAGACCCAGACAAATCAACTTGTTATTTTTGAAAGGAAAGTCCTGAGGAAGATCTTTGGGGCTGTGAATGATAACGGAATTTGGAGACACAGGTACAACTTTGAACTCAACAGACTCTTTAAGGTAGCTGACATCGTCAACTACATCAAAATATGCCGCTTGAGATTCGCGGGACATGTTTGTCGAATGGATCCCTCATCTATGACATCAAGAATCTTTAATTATAAACCCATCTCGAACAGACCCAGAGGGAGACCCAAGCTGAGATGGACTGATTGTGTGGAAGAAGATTTTAAAGTGCTGAAAGTGACCAATTGGAGAACTGTCGCCTCCCGGAGGACAAGATGGAGGGATGTTCTGAGGAAAGCCTTGGCCCACCCCAGGCTGTCGTGCTAAAGAAGAAGAAGAAGATCTATATAAGTCACTCAAACCGTACCGCAATATCATGAAGTTTGCACCCATTTGCATAACTTTATAGAAATTGAAATTAATTCAATATGCTATTATGTCATGCTATGAAGAAAAAGAAATAAATAATTGTAATAAAATATAATAAAATGTTTATAATTAAGTAAAGTTTCTTTAATCTTGAATAGCATGGAATATGAATACACACAATACGTATTCCCAAAAGTACTTTCATATTTTATTTTCAACAAAAAAAAAGAAGAAGTAGCGTACAGATTTAAAATAATAAACTACTGCTTATAAGACCAAGATCTATTTCAGAAAACTTCCATAATGTTATCGTTACATTCCACGGGGTTTAATTCAAATAATAAAGTATAGCATTTTCCAACAAATTTTTCTTACTATACGGAAGTGTGATTTTTATATATATATATAAATACTGTTCTTAATCTTTCATAGAGGTGAAAGTTTGATTATTTGTATGATACATTTTTAAAAAAAAAATCGTTTAATACAAGATAGTATTTCCCTTCGATATAATTTCCTTATTTGAGCACTCTTTTATTTTTCTTCTTCCGTATGTAGATTGCTTAGAGGAATTAAAACTTAGATTTCGATGTTTGAAAGGTAGATAACTATCATAAACCAGAAATCTAAATGAAAAATAAGTATTTTAAATCTGAATTTGATAGCTATTAATTTATATTACAGTTATAATGCAGTAAGTTTTAGCGCTTATTTTTCTATTTTGAATTTATGCGGATGTTATCAAGACTGACTTGAGAAAAAAATGTATTCTCATATGTTTTTTAACCGTTTTTTTTTTTTCAATATGTTCTTTTTTTGTTCCACTATAGGTACACTTGCGACAACAGGACGACTTTGGGCATCAATAGATTTAACATACCACAACCTCTCTGCACGACAGGTCATCAAGTGCATCAGGACTCGAACTCAAAAATCCCGACAGATATAATTGCTACTACACTACGGGTTCAAACCCCGTATATATATACACTTACCAAAGTAACAGAAATTACTGTTAAAAAAATTGTCAACTCAAAAAATCTTTTTCTTCAGGGAATATTTTTAAATGTATTAATTTTATCATTTCGAATAGTTTTCTTTGTTTCGTACTTTGTACTCTTTTTCTCTCATTTAAAAATATATATGAACCACAATTATAATTTTTTTAAGAAAGTAAACAATTTAAGAAATATAGTTATTATTAATTAGAAATTTTAAACACATTTTATCCATCTGAGATATATATAAGTTCTATTTTTTTTTTTTTTGTATTTGTTGTTCTTGTTTAAAAGAGCAAAGCATTGCTTTGGTGGGGGGGGGGGGAATTCAAATTAACTGTTTTTAAAAATAGATATTTCATAAAACTATTGAATTGATTTCTTTGCTATACCTTTAAGCGTATATTTTAATTAAAAGCAATGTAAAAAAGGCTATAGAAATATCTTTTTTACTGTCACGTTTGCGCTTTATTTAACTATCATTTCTTACCTGGCAACCTTAATATTATTCGAATAACTGATCAATAATAATAATAATAAAACAATAACACAATATTAAGCGAAATGACAAAGTATTTGTTGCTACTTTTGAAACATATAACACTTAATATGTAAAAAATGTCAAACAATTGTCACTTAAAATCCAGCGCATTTTGTCGTTCACTTCCGCCTTTTTTTCGATCCCTCTATATAACACCTGCTAAACAAAAACACTTTTCTACTCCATCTCATTTTCACACTTTTAAATTTAGCCTCCCTTCACTCGAATCTATCCTTATATAATTGGTCTACTTTCTAAATTTATCTCTTCAGAACATAACAACTACCAAGCATTTATTGTTCATCTATAAGAAAAGTCTAACCTCCTTCTCCCTTTCGAAAAGAAAGTGCTTTCGGGTAGAATGTTGGTCAAACATTCCCCTGTAGGTGTAACCCATACCGAAAAGTCATTCGTCAACTGCGAGAACTGTCGCTTCTCTCTCGCTCTCTCAATTACCAGAGAAATTTCGAGGCAGCTTTTAGCGATTAGTGCCATTTCCTTGTGACCTCTTTCCGACCTACATTGGCGACCTGCTTGGCTGTCTTGTTCCCCCACCGCCAAGGGCAGGGAAAGGGAAAGCTACCTTCAGGTTCGATTTCTATAAAATTATTTCATGGTTGGAATCTAAGATTTCGTAGGAAACACAAAAAAAAAACAAATTGTTTGTTATTTTTCCTGATATCCAAGCATGGGTGGTCGACGAATTGATACTGACAAATCTTTAGGAAGTTATTTGATCGTAAATGAAAGATAGCTCTTAATATGTTGTAACAGTTTTGTTGAAAATTTTCATTTGTTTGATAATGCGGAAAGGTACATTTATTTTGAATCTTGGTAGTTTTATTTTAAGGCTGTCTTCGCCAAATGTATGAGGGCCTAAACTAAACGCGGAGCACATTTTCAAATTGAAAAATGGCTCAATTTTCAGGAAAATTTGCAACCATTGTAGGTATATATACAATTCATACATTTGTTTATAATATAGCGTTGTTAAAATTTCAAAATATTCCATGAATAATTAATTTTTTCTCTTAACATGTAAAAAGAATATCTCATTTAGTATCACGGTATAGGAGGAAAAAATGCTAAACACATTTTAAACCAGCAAAATATGTGTCAAATTGATTAAAAATGAGTGGAATGATAAAATAAGAGGTTCTCTATAGGATAGCGAAGCAGAATACAATGTTAATAATCTTCCGAGTATTTTTATATCGGAAAAAATGGTCCGAATTTGGGTCATATTCTTTAACATTTCGCGAAGACAACCTTAAGTGTGCCTGCAGTAAAATTTGGCAATACATGTGTCTAAAAAAATAAATACCGCAGTTTTACATTTAAAAATATTCTCAACTTTAGGAATTGAACAAATACAAATAATTAAAATGTTTATGGTTAATAATATTTTCTATATAAATTCAAATTTCCTTATTCTTATATAAATTATATAAAGCATAATAGAAAAGAAAAAAGATAAAACTTAGAGCATAAGAGTAATTATCTATAATCTCTTGGTAGATGGTTGATTTTGTGATCTTACTTGAAAAAACATTAAATTAAATACTTCAGGCTTATTGAATTTTAAATGTATTTTCTGACATTAATTGTCTGCTTCTCTTTTTGCAGTTAAAATTAACTCGTCACTTGACCATAGGTCAAAATTCTGAGATCCACCGCCAAAAGCCCTTGTAGCTGTGTAATTAATATTCCCCACTCTCTCTCCCTTTCAAAACTGAACTGTATGCGAACATAAAACACACTCCTTTGTGTTCTCAGAATTTAACTATTCATTTGCATTCAGTTTAATTATTCGTTATTAACAATTTATTTTATTAATTAATGCTATTTATTTATCAAATAGTTTATTTTCTGCTTTTTTTGTTCCCGTTAATCGACAAAATCAAAAGAATATGTTTGGTTATACCCCCTGTGACGTTTGATTCAATAATGGTAGCGTGTTTGAAATATAATAATTTAGTTTAATTAAGTCACAGCTATTATTTACATTAATATACAATTTTGCACTATGAGATGATTTTAGAGTTCCAAAATAATTTTGTGAGGGAGGGATTTTGTTGGTGTCTGTTCCATGCGAAGTTTTCGCTCTCGACTCTCTTCTCTCACGGCCCTTTGCGGTCTCCCCGCGGTTGACCGTTCTCGGCGCGTCCCCTTTCACACCCCACATCCGGTGGTGGCGAAATGCTTCCCCTCGGGTCAAGGGTTGCAGGGGCTAATTAAGACACGTCCGTCGCAGTATATTAGCGACTGCAGGTGTTTTTGCACGTGTGGTCATCAATTCTTCTAAAAACTGATCCGGCCGTGGGAAGCAAGTCCCAGATGTCTCAAAGGGGGACGTACATACGTCACACCCTTGAAAATTCCTATGTGCGCCACTGTATATATATATGTTATAATTTGAATATCACAATTTGGCGAATGTGAAGGACTCCTTAATATGATCATTATTTATGATGGCTGCTGTTTTCTTTGGATGGGATTGAGTCCTGTGATTATTTAAATCTGTTTTATTCCACATCTTGAAACACATAAGCATGTTAAACATAAAGTAAGCATGACATGGAGGACACAATACACAACAAAGAAAACGAATGCACAATGAACTGCAGCCGGCTACATGTTGAAGGCAGGCAAATAACAGAAGAGAAAAAGCGCGGTTTCCAGAAATCTCAGTATTTATAGGCAGCTCAATTCACATGATCTGAGTGGGTGGATAGGTGTAGCTCAAAATACTCTCGTTAGGTGGCTGGCTAACAAACAACGAAAATGTGGGTCCTGAAGGGATGGACCATAGGTAATTAAAAGCTATTAAGAATAAATGATAATGGGGGTTATTACATATATATATACACACTCATGTCCATAAATTAAGGATAATGAAGTTCAGGCAAAGAAAGAGACAGAAGCAAAACAAATTTGACTTATTTGTAAAGTTTATTTATTAAACAAAAGGTAAAGAGCAAAAAAAGATGCTATATGTTTGACATAATTAATAAAAATTGTGATTTTTACTCCCTGGAGCAAATTTCAAAAAAGAACCTATTTACAAAAAACAGCATAACATGGTTAGTATGATGGTTAATACGGAGTATGTCTCCCGGACGATGCAATACAGGCCTTACAACGCCTACGCATGCTGAGTATCAAATTATCAATCTGATCTTGGGGAATATTACACCACTCATCAAGCAATGCCTCCGAAGTTCCGGTAGACAGGTGGGAGGGGGTTGACGGGCCGCAATTCGTCGGCCAAACATGCTCTATTGGATTCAAGTCCGGTGAGTATGCTGGCCAATCCATACGGTTGATATCTCCGATTGAAGGCATTCGTCTACAATGTTTGCACGGTGAGGACGGGCGTTGTCATCCATAAACAGAAATTCAGCACCCATGGCGCCCCGAAACAAACGTACATGTTGTTCCAGAATGACATCCCGATAGATGTGGCCTGTCATCGTTACACTCTGAACATGCAGGTCAGTTCTGGAACCAAGAATAATTCCTCCCCAAACGAGGCATCCTGCACCACCGTAATGGTGTCGTTCAATGGTGTTCTCTTGGTGGTAACGGGTACCTGGCGCTCTCCATATGAAATTCCGGCGAGAATCAGACTGCAAACTAAACCTGGACTCGTCGGAAAACATCACACAAGACCACTGTTGCGGTGTCCACAATGCATGCTCTCTACTCCAGGTTAATCGCAGGCGACAGTGAGTTGCGGTAAGGGGAACACATCTGACAGGCCTACGAGCCTATAGACCAATGTGCCCTAAGCGTCTGTACACGGTCTGCCTTGAAACTGTCGTACCGGTAGCTGAAGAGAGCTGACGAGATAGGTCTGATGCTGTGCTCCGTCTGTTTCTTTTGGCAGTAACTACCAAATACCGGTCCTCATTCGGCGTTGTAACTCGGGGGTGACCTGTGCTGTAACATCTACTCACATTACCATCATCTTGGAATCGTTGCCACAGCCTGGAGATGACACTGGGCGATTCCAAGTTCCTCGGATACTTCCAGCTGGGTACGTCCACATTCCAGTCGTCCGATAATTCTACCACGTAAAAAATCATCCAAATGCTTCCTTTGTGCCATAACTATGCGGTTATTGCACTGAAAGGCTTTTAAAGCGCTTGTGAACAATTTTACTTCTTTGCCACCATTCCTTATATACCCCTCTCTTACACTCTCGTCATTGTGACGTACTATCAGCGCCATCTGGTGGTTTCCTGTAAATTTCATATTTTTCTTCAAGATGTGTGTGATAATTCTACAGGTGAAATTTTTATTTTAGAGTTCAATTTCTGTGTGATTCTGAATTATCCTTAATTTATCGACATGAGTGTATATATATATATATATAGAATCTCATACTAAATTGTCACAAATCTATAAAAACAAAGCATTAACTAGAAATATAACAAGATAGTAAGGGTCAAAAATAGGATTGTCTCAGTAGTACAGTAGCAAATCCTTAGGAAATAAGATTGAAGGATTAAACAAATAGTTTGAAGGCCAGCCAACCTTCCCCTGCATTTATCTATACAATCGGACTGCGTGGAAAAGAAATTAGAGTAAGAATAATCTTCCATTAATACTAAAAATACTACATATATATACTTAGTACTTTTCTTCTATATCTTTTTATCAATACTTGTCCCTTGAAATAAAGGCAATGACACTTTGCCTTGCAGTAACTTCACGACGACATTGGGCTTGAAGGTCATTTCGAAATCGAAACAAGGTTCTAGAATTACCAACCACACACCAACGGCAAAATGACAAAACGAATCATTGGACATCTCCTTCTTTTAACCGTTTCTTCTTTCGGCCATGACAAATAAGAACTGGGTGGGGCAAGGTCTTGGCTGTCAGAGGAGTATTCAAAAATGGAAACGCATCTCCCAGGTCCTTGATCCAAAGTGAAATGCTCTGACTACAGGCAGATATACTTAACAAAACGGGTGTTCACTTTTTACTTTTAAATAATAGTTATATAGTATGTATCACGAACCTTATATTACGTCTCCTTGATTTTGGGCTGAGACGAGGACGCATTGTTAAATTGCGCATTCATGTCAAAAACCAAACAGAAAGATCCTAATGGGGTGAAAACACCCTGGTAACAATAGAAAAATGAAATAAAAAAAACAATTTAAAATTGTAACTACCATTACGACTTATCTTTCAATTGGTTATGGTACTTTTAAGGTAATGTTTAGAATCAAATCCATCCAGCAAAGACAAGAGTATAATTTAGACCGCGAGGGCGGAGATCATTTTCGTACATGCGCATGCGTCAACTGAATGTCTGAAGTGGCAAAATGAGGGAAAAGCCAATGATGCTCAGCGGGGACAATTCTGTCTTTCATAACAAAACAAAAATCCTTTGTTACGTTGTGATGATAATCGCAAGGAATAAAAAAATACTAATTGAAGAAAATCCAAAATTAGAATTTTTCTCTGTGTTAGAGATTTTACAAAGGATTTTGTTTAAGTGTTTTTTGTTCAGCTTGTTTTAAAAAGAGGGGATTTTATACCTACTTGAAATCTCATGTTAAGATACAATTTTTAAAAAAACGAGCCTTACAGTAGACGTATATGATGTGTAACATCTGGCATGTTATCGTGGTAAATACGCAATAGTGACTTTAATCCTAAAAAGAATGAATCGGGTGTGATTGGAAATAATTTTCTATCGAATAATTTTATTTAATTAACACAAGGAGCAATGCAATTTTTTATCAAAAATATTTATTCTTATTCAATTTGGGGGAAAGCGGAGACAATAGATTTATGAAAACTAAAATATGACACATATACTTGGGATTTCAAAGTATGGGGCCGTGGTTAGCCTAGTGGTTAGAGCATCGGACTCCAGACCTGAGGCCTGGGTTCGATGCCATTAAATACCACCGAGTATAGACGGAGTACGTGCTCGTTAAATCAGTGGGTTCGAAAGTTTTGTGGGCTGTCGCAGCAGAAACCACGAGTGCAGGGGGCTGGAGAATATTTCCCTCCCCTTCAGTTCCATGCCAAAATTGTGGAGGTGGAGATAGAAGATGTCGCCATCTATCGTTAAGAAGTCCAACCTGTGTGTGTGTCTCACAGGCAATGGCAACTTTCATTCCTTCCCTGCGGGAAGGACACAACAACAACAACATTTCAAAGTATTTAAAAATCGTTGAAAAATAGCGTCAATAACAGTACCACTGTTAGTTGCCGAAACATTTCAATTTGTGCTCATTTCGAGCCTAGTTCATCTTTCAGAAAAGCTATGAGCGGCTCAGCTTCTGGCAAACTGAAGTTAACGTTAAAATCACCACCCAAATTCCTGGGAAGCGAGTGATAGTTTTTTTTAAGAAGAGCAGAACCACCTTTTCGGTATACGGTAAAAGTACAAAATGAAGGAAATCTTTAATTTTTTTAACTGTTTGATTCGGAGAAATGTATGCGACCACCAAAATGACTGTTTGTCCATTTTCAAACACAACGAGCCATGAGACTTTGACATTTGAGCGTAAGAATCACAAGTTTATTCTGGATGCAGTCTAATAAGACTTGCTGGTATGTGCGGAAGGCTGACGGCTCAATTGCTATTTGAGTTGGACCCCGATACGAGGGTAGCGAAGAGACACCATCAAGCGCATGCTTGAAAATTAGAAATATTAGAGAAAGTCAAAAATACCCGTTTACTCAATAAGTTAGTTTTCTTTGATCGAGAAATCTTTGTTAATCGCAATTAAAAATATTATATTGACAGCGACAGGAATTAACCTCAAAGTATGAAAATGAGATACGCATTTAAATATTTATTCAAATCGTATTTTTTTAAGAATGATAAGCTTTGTCAGACGTTTAACAGGAAATATAATTATTAATATATATAGTTCACACATATATAAATATATCCTCAGATTTCACACACAACGAGCGCTGAGACTTTGACATTTGAGCGTAAGAATCGCAAATTTATTCTGGATGAAGTCTAATAAGACTTGCGGAAGGCTGGTGGTTTAATTGCTACTAGAGTTGGACCCCGAGACGAGGGTAGCGAAGAGACACCACCAAGCGCGTTGATTGGTCAAACCAAATAGCGCGCGCTTCCCCGGCTTGATGGCTACTAGAGTTGGACCTTATACGAGGGTAGCGAAGAGACACCACCAAGCGCGCTGACTGGTCAAATCAAACAGCGCGCGCTTCCCCGACTTCCTGTTACGCTTTTCCGTCCCTTTTCACGAAATCACTCCAACAAATATCCAGCAACCGAGAGTAAAGATGTTACACATCAAAAAGGGTCCTGGTGAAGTGGCTAAAATATTTGTAACAGGGTTAGTAATTTATTTTTTTCGACTGAGGCCTAATTACTTGAGATATTGCATCATGAAAAACACAAAAACTCCCCGTAAAAAAGTTAATCTCTGAAAAATAGTACTTCAAAATGGAACGTTTTATTAATTTAATTATTCCATTATTAGGTGATGGGTGAAAGAGATGTTGAATTGATGAGGCATGTTCTTGTGGACGGATACTCCATTTTTATTTTACTGGTAGACAATTACGACGCACACCAAGTAGAACAAAATATTATGGACAAAAGCTTAACGTAACATTGTACATACAAGTAGCCGATGGCAAATTTTCCTTGAAATCGAGGTTTATATACGAAGTGGCAACCGGAAGTTCAAAAACTCACATGACTTCCGAAGATGTCTCTTCTGATTGGTCCTGATAATCGGATGATATGGCTTACATAAAAACTATTCTATATTAGATGGCTACATAATTTTCAAGTGTTTAAAGTTACAGTTATTCCCGTTAGGCGGATAGCTAATAATTAATTATTTTCAGGACCATTACAGATTCAAAAGCTTTTAATATGAAATTAACGTAAATTATTACATATATGTATATAATATGCATAAAATCGATGCGAAAACATGTTAATCTGAGTTTCATCCCCAACATTTGTTAATATTTACAATCTACTGTTCCAAAAAAAAATTATATTGCCTTTTAAGTCACAGCTTTCACACATTACTTATTTTCATAATTAATTATCAACTGAAAGCCAAATTTACGATGTCAGGATTCTTCAAATATTAAGAAGCAATGCTATGACTAAAATTTAAACTCTCGAGAAGAAATTAAACGTTGATTTGAAAGTTCCTTGTGCAAAACTTATAATGACTATTAATGATCCTCATTAGAAATCAATACAAAAAATGATGAGTTCAATTAATGATTCATGAAAACCCTAATGCATTAAGAAAATATAATCTGAAAACTTTTATATCTGCCACTACAGTTAATTCGTCCCCTGAAGGAGATAAGCATAATCCTAACGCTCGTGATAGCAAAGACAGTATATGGAAATTATAAAGCAACTACTACTTATTTTTAAATTGAGTTTAATGTGCTCTTGAAACATACAATAGACTACTAATGGCAATCTGGGATCAATCCTCCAAAGAAAGATCCGCCTTTGCGAATAAGAACCACACCTTTATAAATAGGTAATCAATCTGTCCACTCCTTCTGAAAACAAAGAGCTACAAATAGGACTTAAGTCGCGATAGATTTCAAATGACCCAAGAAGTTCTCGGCAGTGTTGATGATTTGGCCTTTTGATAAAGAATCCATCCTCTCTGTACTGGATGCCGGTCACTGAGCTTTCGATGGGAATTTGAGACAGAAAGAAATTGCTTCAACTTTTAAACTACTGGAGATATTATTGGAATAAACTTAGTAAACAATTGGAGGTTTAAAGGTTTCATAGAAATAATACAATTTAGATTTAAAATTCAAAACAAAAATTGTCAAAAATAGAGTACATAATCTATTTTTTGAAAACATGTATAAAGGTTCTGATGAGAAAAAAACAACTTGAGAGTTTTGATCAGTCAAAATAAAAATTTAATATGCTATTGGAAAAAAGATTTAACATAAAAAAAAACTAACGCACAGAGAGAGAATAATACTTATTTGTGTTAACTCGTTCGAAAGCTATTAATTATTAAAATTAATACATTTTTCCCGTGAGCGTATAAGAGTCTCTGGAGACACTACATTAAGAAACACAAAGACTGATATTATTTTTTCAATAAATTTAATTCAAGAATTAATATTTTAATTTGTCATGGATTAGTATTTAAAGCACAAATATATAAACCCGCATAATTGTAACTAATTTTTCTGTTTTTCTTCTCTTGTTTTCTTTGAGTTCGAAAAAATTCCGCATTCGAGTTTTTTCTTCATAAGGTAGACCGAGCAACTTTTTTTTACTCAGGTTAAAAAACTTATATATTTTAGCACGGAACTTCAAATATTTATTTCAATTAACATGAGTATTACTTAAAATATTTGACCTGTGTGATGCCATTTCAGCGCTACAAAAATTCTCTGAAAAAGAAAAATTTTTTTCAAAGGTCAGTAGATTGTATTTGATGGCCAGCAAAGTATAAAAATGTACTTTACTAAAGACAGTCCAGAACGATACCTTTCACCAATTTTGTTCAGAATTTTTTCCCATGTTTCATGTTCATTGTTATATGATTTTCTGTTTCGCATTAGATTAAAATCAATGACATTCTCGATTTAAATGTCTGTATGTATTGGATGCTAGTTGTAGGCCCTATTACGAGTTTTCTGAAATTAGATGTTTTCATCTGGTTATATGGTGAACAAAGATATGTTTACAGATACTTTAAATTCACAATATAATAGAGATATTTTGTACTCCAGATATTATATATTAGTCTACACATCTACAATAAATGAAAAGAGACAGTAAATAAAAAACAAAAGTATTTTCTTATTGTTTTATGGATATAAAATTAATATGCAATTTCTTTGCATGGTGGTGATAAAATATAGCCATAGGTCAGGAGAGGGCAAATAGTTGCTCGCGGGCCACATGCAGTATTCCAAACAGTGGCGTAAAGTACACACCCTCGCATCGCAGGGGGGTGGCAGGGTTAGAAGGGGTCCAAAGCCTGACTGCCGCCAAGTACCTACCTTTTGTAAAATCCAAATTGGAGGCCCAAAACCTGACTTTGCAGGGGAGCCCAAATATTCTCCGTTACGCCACTGATTCCAAAAGTTAAAAAAATTCGCTTTGAGCCAAGATTTCTTACCCGTGTGCAATCAAAGAGCTTCGTATTATATTTTTAACTATAGTTACTTTATTCTTTATTAGATAAGCTATAACTATAGTTACTTTATTCTTTATCATCTAAATGAAAGTGTGTCTGCTAGAAACACAGCAGAGTTTGAAGGACGAAGTTACAAGAAGATTTCAAGATTGTTAGAAAATTGAAAATTCAATTTGCTCTGTTATCCCATTGCTACTGATATTGATACAACACCTGAAGAGCTACAACTTGGACATATTGATTTAAAGTGAGATCCCAGTGTGAAGGAAATATTTAATAGTATGACATTGACTTTTAGAAATCTTTGTCAGAGGAAAAATTTCCACGTATGAAGAAATTTGCTGGAACATATATATATTCTTTATATTTTAGTCGACATGTATATTTGTGTGTGCAATTTTTTTTCTGTGAAGATTAACAAGAGTAAATATAGATGCAAGTACAACAAAATAACAAGAACTTGCAGGCTGTGATGAGAATTTCAACAAGCAATATCATTTCTGATATAAAAAACGTGTTATAAAGTATGATGTGATACATTTGTCCCATTAAACCATAGGTTCTCAACGTAGGCGATAACGCCCCCTTGTGGGCGTTTGAGGCTTGCAGGGGGCAGTAAAAGACTCAGAGAAAATTAGGGGGTGTTGAGATGGACTTGGGCAGATTAACCAAATATAGTCTACAAAAGACTAAAAAAACACGCTGATTATGTACTAACAAAAGTAAACTTTAATACTTTTTACTCTATGTTAATTGTATGTATTTAAATCATTTCTATATCCATGTACGAAAATTCACATATTTCGGTAGTTTGAGAAATGGATGAAAAACTTTAAAAAAAAGATTACGTTACATTCAGACCTACATTAAATTGAATGATATAGGGCATTTTAATTTCTGTAGTGCACGCGTTATCTTTGTCTGTGAGCAGTAGGAAAAATGTTTCGTCCACTGCATTTTATTACGTATATTATCCAAGAGACAAAAATTATGTTAAACAGGAATTAACGTATGATTCTTTAAAGGCTGAAACTGTCAACTTATATTTATTTTGAAAGCAATAGTTTATTATGAATTACTTCGTATCATCAAAATCCCTGCCTGTCTTTATAACAGGTAAGCTAAAATTTTTATTCCTCTCTTTTAAATGAAGAAGAAATTCAGTAGCGTTTCACAATTCCAACAATATTCTATCTATGACTAAAATATATAATATTACACATTTAAATATATTTGTGGCCGTAGCTATTTCAGATTCGCAAGTAAAAAAGTGGGGCTTTAGAAAAAAATTAAATTAAAAAATATATTCTATTTGTAATAGATTATTTTTTAAAATTTGACCCTTGTTTTCACCATGTATATTATGTATACTCTTATTTCTCTAGAGTGGGAGGGGGGGGGCGGTATCGAAATATTCACTAGAACAGTTCAAAAAAGGTTGAGAACCTATGCATTAAACTGATTCAAAAGTTAAATGTGCATGCATTTATACATAATATGCAATTATCACAATAAATGAATAAAAATATCACTCTTTTATTTAACTTATATTTATTATTATTTTAAAAGAATGGAATCATTTTAAAAAGGTACGGGCCTCCGATATCCACTGCTCCCGCAATGTGACCGCCAGGTAAAACAAGTTTCTCACCCCTGTCATAGGGAATTCTGAAAAAGTAACACTAATCACATGACTGTGTATATATTCCCTTTACGGATCCCCCAATTAACGTTTATATATTAATGCATTCTCTAAAAACGATTAACGAGTGCCAATTTGGATATTATTTGCCAACTTCAGAAAGCCAATTAAAAAGCAAGTCATAGATTACACCAATCCAGCATCCATTTCGAAATGTTCCTGTTCGTCTGCTAACGATGTTTCCTCCCTAACGGTGTCAGAAATTCGATCCAAAAACATCTGTTTTCATCTTTTTCGTTGTTGTTTTTTCTTCCAACCGAAGATGAGCACTGTTTACACCCTTTTAAAATTTAATAAATGGAAGTACAAACTACACGTGCTGAAAACTGCTTCTTTAAATGGACGTCTTCAGCTTTCGAGTAATCGTCATCTGTCAACATAACTAACTAACCTTTATACCTTCTCAAGGCAAACAAGATAATTGAGAAAAAATTGCTGCTAAATCTAGGTGCGCATAACTTTCTGTAGTACATTCATTGAATTTTAAGATGATTAAGGTATCTCGGAATGTTTTCAACCCTAACCTTATTCTGCTGACATGGTTGCAATTTATGAGTATTGTATTCGAGCAAATTGTTTATTCTCAACCGGCCCTGACCCTAACTTGATTCTAACAAGAAAAATGATAAGCTAGACTACTCGTTTTTAAACTTTTATTTTAGCAATTTTCGATGTTTTGTAATGTCATATGATGTGAAGTAACACACCGACGTAACTTGGAATTTTTTCCTCGATAATTTTTTCTCTTTCCTGGAAACCAAGTAATGATAATTTAAAAGACATTTTAAGTTGAATTCTGATTGAATTAAGTGATTATATCTTGAATTTTTATTTATCTGTTGAGAAACATTTCCATAACTTTGCTATTTATACCAGAAGTGATAATGCAAACTGTTAAAATATTTTACTTCATTGTTTATAATGTTTATAAGCTATATAAAAACATTTAATTCGAGTTTCATTTTGAAAAAAATAATCTATAATAATAGAATATTTTTTCTGAAATATCTGTCATTTTTTAAATTAAGATATGTTATGAGGGTGCTTTTTTATTTTAGAACTAGCCGTTACCCACCCGCTTCGCTGGGTATTTCATGATGTTATATATATCAACTATTAATATCTAAGTCCTATCATTAAGAGTTCGATTGTATTGAAAAACATACTTATACCTGTAACTGTCGCCTCTTGATAAAAAAAAAAAAGGGCAGAACTCGTCTTATTTGTATTTTCTAAAAATCTTTGAAATTGAAGTATAGAATGATGTTTGCATTTTCGTAACACTACAATGAGGTGGATTCTCGCAAAACCAATTTTCGGTGGATCTCTACTCTGTAAAATAAACATGCAAGCCAAATCTAACGGGGGGAAACGAAATTTTTACTATCAATACCCCCGTAATCCTGTTGAGAATCGTTTTCCAAAATAACCATTCTTGGCGGATTTCAATTCAAAAAAAGAAAAATGTGAACCAAATTTCATTATTATAATCTTTGTATTTCGAAATAAGGAATTTTTTTGTCAGTACGCCCCAGTAACCCCTGACAGACAGACAGACAAAAAATTTTAAAATTGATTTTTTGATATAAGTACCGTATATAGCTTTAAATGCATTTGGTAACAAACTGCTAATTTGAAATTATAAACAGACACTTCAATTTTATTTATTATATAGATTGGGATTATAATAACTATTGTTTAAATGTGACTAAAAAATGTAAATAAAAAAAAAAAAGGATTACAACTAACCGTAAAACTTATCAATTTTTTGTTTCTTGCATTGCTTTTTGCTTATGAAGCCTTGATTTATTATTTTTAAAAGTGCATCCGAAACAGCCGATGCTCTACTTAACTGAACAGTGAGATAAACTATCATAAAAAAAAAAAATGACACGTGTCAGCGTATTATCATGTGCGCGTAACAGTGTTATGTCTCATGAAGAGCATCGGTCGCCAGTAACCAAAAACAACGACTTCATTAGCTCAGCTTGGCGTTGAATTTGGCGTTCATCTTGGCATTCAGTTTCACGTTCACCCATATAGTTTCCGTTACCGTAAGAATACGGGAATAAAAATATAGCCTATGTTACTCCCCGTTAATGTAGCTTTCCGTTAGTGAAAGAATTTTTAAAATCGCACCAGCCGTTTCCGAGATTAGCCGGAACAACAGGACAGACAGACAAAAATTTTAAAAATTGATTTTTTGATATAAGTACCGTAAATACCTTTAAATGCATTTAGTAACAACTGCTAATTTGAAATTACAACAGACACTTCAATTTNTTTAATTTTAATCAATTTTCTCTGTGATGCTACAAAACTAAATTTATTTAATAAACAACTTAAAACAAATTGGTGCATTAAAAAAATCTATTTTTGCCTTTATTAAAAATCAATTGGAAGTAACAAAAGTTTCATATTGACATTCATTAACATTAACTCCTTAAGCGGTCAGTTTTGTTACTTCAAAATATTTTTAAAAAAGAACATTTTTTCATTGCATATAACAGCATAATACTCAACAGGATACGAAAATGGTAAGAATTTTACTCTAAATTTCAATTTTCACTTTTTATACTATTTTTTGTTTTATAATTGTAAAAAAGAAAAACCTAAATGTTTGTTTTTATAAGTACACTCTGCATGCTATGTGAAGAGAATGTTGTTTCATATATCTTAAAACAATTCTCATACTTACAAAAAAAAATCATGATCATACCTCTTTTTTAAACGGATCATGATTTTATGTGCGTGCATATATATATAAATAATGCATATATATATATATATGTTAAATGTTCAATAAACCGGAGAACTAGCCACAAGATTGCCTCCTCAATATCATTTTAATATGCAACATCAACTATTAGTCAAAATGATGATCCAGATAAAGCAATTCCTTATTACTGGATATTATATATATATATATGCACACACACAATTTGAAGCATGGTGTATAATACCGTCTTACTTTGCGATGGGGACAGAGATAATATCAGCGTTTTGGTATTATATATTTCCATTTCTTCTCAAACAACGAATAGCCCATTGCCTTGCCAATCCTTGTTTTTTACCGAATATTTACTAGAACCTCAATTCCTGCCTTCAATGAAAAGTCCCCACCTTCACCACAAAGGAAATCCCGAATCAAAACAAACAGCATGTTTTAAAAACAGTAGCATTAATAATTTCACTATCGGAATTAGAAATATGTGCAAGTCAAAAACAGAAAGAAGAAAATATGTGCCCGTACGCTGTATGGGCAAACCTGTTGTGGCCAACTTTCGGTAGCCCGTACGGTGTACGGGCAAACCAGTAAAGGTTAAATAGGAGAAGACTTAACTCAGAACAACTACGGAAAAATTAATTACCATAAGTTTTGTAAACATTTACACCTACAAAGCGTTACATCGAAAATTCTATGTCACGCACCGCTTTTCAGCATCAACGCCTAAGTCTATCTTCACCTCGCAAACGGCATTTAATAATATATATTCAACACATACACGCCCTTTTCGAAATTGAATCTAGCCGAGAATTTTCGAGAGAACGAATTCAATGTTATTCCGAGCGAGAAGTTTATTAAATAACTCGGCTTCTCTAACCCCTTCATCCAGAAGCTGTGAAGTCTTGCTTCACAATCCGTTCCAGAACAACCTTTGGGAGACCACAGTGTCGCGAAAGCGCCGAAAGGAGTCGAAAGCTCATTCAATATTCAACTAGAAAGGCTGCGAAGTTGTTCCAATCGAGGCAATTGTTATTCATTTACCAGATTTCTGGAAAGCCGAGTCGGTGATGCCTCAGGTTTAACCCTAGCAGTTCGCTACTCTAATTAAATGAGGAACATGTTTTTCGTTGAATAAGTTCTAAATCGTTGGAAATGAAGGAGTTTTTATTACTTTTTTTAAACATAGAATGTGTTCTTATTGAGAAACAAAAAGACAAAAATCTGTAATTGCTTAAAATTCCTTTGGCTTGCAAAATGTGGTTGAAATAAAAAAAAATTTTCAAAAGCTTTAAATGGCCTGAAAAAATTGATATTTGTCGATTTTTTTTCTGTACTGTTTAATTTAATATAGGTATGCGTATAAGAATTACTTATAATAGAACGGAATAAAGAAAAATCAAACAGTTGCCAAAAGTAGTGATGCTTAGAGAAGGCCAGAGCTGTTGAGCCATAGAAGAGGAAGAAAGCAAAGTCATTGTAATTCTATCTTTTTTGTCTGGTAATTATTCGTTAAAATTTTTATTCTGTATTTTTACTTTCTTCTCTGGATGCTTAGAAAGGGAATAAAGTAGAGGGGGGGGGGAGAAGAAGGGGAAAAAAACGAAACAACTTTATAGCTGCGAATTTGTATTATTTGGATCACTTCATTTGTTGAAAAAAATAATTCTTCAAGGTGGGTGAGTGATATTAACGTCGCGTTATAACACTGCACTAGGGGTATTTGCAACGGACATCATAATTTTGAACCATGGTCAAGTGACGAGGACGACACCTGAGCAGGCACCCCTTTCCTAACTTCCCCACCGACGGCAGAGCGTTTGAGCCTCGATATATTTAACGAGCACTGGCCACACGACGGGTCTTCAACGGCACAAGACTCAAACTCATGACAAGCCAGTCATGAGTCCGTAACCTTGACCACTAGGCTACCGCGGCTATTTTAGTTCTTTAGGAGAAATCTGCAAAACCTTTTCTTGGTGCAAAAAAGGGCCGGATATGTTTCTTACAAGGTTTTAATCAAAATCGAGTCTAAAGAAGAAAAAAAACCTTGATATATGTTTTGTGCGGTTTAATTAAAAGGACAGATAGGAAATTCATCTAGAGACAATCGTATAAAAATAGAATTAGTTGATAAAATAAAACCTGTCACATTAAAAAAAACAATAAACTAATTGAAATGCTTCATTATTAAACAATTTTTATCTTATAAGTTTCTTTTTATTTTGCACTTCGGAAATACCAATTCAAACAGCAGCAGAAATGTTTGCTAAATATTTTGAATGCAAAATAATTTAAAGATAAAAAAAGAACATCTTCGTTGAAAATCACCGAAAATCAGTAATGTATCACACCTCGTATCCTTAAGTATATGAAATAAACATTTCATAGAAAACGGTTATTTCCAAATATATATCTCTTTTCTTGTTACTTTGCTTGTGTATTAAATGCTTCTCTAAAAAATTTAATAATGATATATCATGTATTCATATACTCCTCCGTGGGAAAAAAATTTAACTTAGATCCTAAGAAATATAATGGACATAATATTTTTGAAATAATGAATTTATCGGAATATTTTTATTCTTGTTTGTATTAAGGTAATACATATTAAATATAATTGGTTTCACTTTAAAATTTAAATATCAAATTTACAATGTTGGTTAGTGTACTTGTTTTAATAGCACATAAATTGCGTTTCTTAAAATCTTGCTTTTGTTTAATAATAGATCAATATTTTAAATAGTATCGTTAAACCTTAAGTTTTTGTAATCCTAAATTTTCACTTCTCAATATGGGAGACTACTTACAGTGGGTACAAAAATTAATTGCACAACATACATTTTGTTCACAATTTATAATAAAAGGCATAAGAAATATAAAAAATTGGCATTTTAAAAATAAAATAAGCCTATTCATTTAAATTAATTACAAAAAATACAATAATATCAATAAAAAACATTTTTTGCAACAAAATTGAAATATCTTATGTCAAAAAAGTATTTGCACACTCAACTCAACTTTAGCAAATTTGCATTTTTTTGCTAATTATTTGACAGTCATCCCGCAGTAAATGACATACGTAAGACGACTATAAAAGGAGGTATTGTCGAAACTTTATCAGTTGATTGTCGATTTCAAATTGTAATGGCACCTAAGAAATCTGAATTGCCGATTTCGTTGCGAGAAAAATTGTTTCTTTACGTGAAAATGGACTAAGTTTATCGAGAAATAGGTAAAAAAGTAAATGTTTGCTTCTCTACTGTTCGGTATGTTATAAAACATCATAAAGAAAGAGGATCTACATCAAATAACTTGAGCTCTGGACGCCAAAGAAACTTTCACTGCGAATTAAGCGAAAAATCATAAGGGAAGCATCGAAAAATCCATTTGTTAGTGCAATTACATTAGCCAATGATGTCGCTTCAACATCTGGAGATTAAATTTGTGCCCAAGTGTTCGAAATGTCCTGCATGATGCACAAATTTATGGGATATCTCCAAGAAAAAAAACTTCTCATAACTGAACGAAATAGACTGAAGAGACTTGAAATCGCTAAGAAATATATCAATAAGCCAATTGATTTCTGGAAAAATGTCATATTCTCCGACGAGAGTAAGTTCAATATTTTTAAATCAGATGGCAGGAAATTAGTTTGGAGAAAACCTTGTACTGCTTTTCATACCAAAAATGTGTTACTTACAGTTAAACATGGAGGAGGTTCTTTTATGATTTGGGGGAGCATGGCTAGCAAAGGAGTTGGTAATTTGTGTTTCATTGATGGGAATATGACAGCTCGAACCTATATTGATGTGTTGCGAGATAACTTGCCACAAAGTGAAATAAAATTGGGTATCAGTAATTTGTACTATTTTCAGCAAGACAATGATCCCAAGCACACTGCCGGTATAACACGTATGTGGTTGCTTTATCATGTACCCAGAAAACTTGCCACTCCACCACAATCACCAGACTTAAATCCTTTGGAAAATTTGTGGAATTCTGTGGATTTAAAAATAAGAAAAAGGAAGATTTCAAGTAAATCTGCCCTTAAACAAGCCCTTATTGAAGAGTGGTCGAATACTGACCCTACTGTTAAAGAAAATTTAATTAAATCATTGCCAGCAAGATTACAAGCACTAATAGATGCTAAAGGAATGCATACTAAATATTAGTTATTTGAAATTTGCTTATATATTTTATTTCTTTTGTATTCATGCAGGTGTGCAAATACTTTTTTGACACGAGATATTTTAATTTTGTTACAAAAAAGCATTGTTATTTATATTATTGTAATTTTTCTCTTTGTTTTGGATGATTAAACTTGTTCTGATTTGGCAACACCAATTTTTTTATTTCCTAATGCTTCTTTTTATGAATTGCAAACAAAAATGTAGGTGTGCAAATACTTTTTTTACCCACTGTACCTAAACTTAATTCTACTTTTAATATGAGAAAATGCATGTTTTATTTAAATATTTTTGATGAGTTGTTTTCCTAATGCATGCTTATTTTTATTTTACTCTTATTAACTTAACATAATATAATGCTTCACTGAAACAAAACAAAAATCTCAAAAATGAGTTCCTAATAATCATTGTTATTACCTTTAATTAATAATGAAAAATACGACGATGATATTCCATATATTTCATCAATTGGCATGACAGGTGAGAAGTGTTTCAAAACTATATTCTTTTTTTCCTCTCCGAGACATTCACGATAAAATTTTTAAATTAATATATTTCTTTAAAACATGTAGTAAATTCATTCATTAATTAGCCTTAAAAGTAACGAGTTTCATTACTCATTAATTTTACTCTTATATTTCCTTTAAAAAATATTCCTCAAATAAATATAAATAGATAATAATTGATTGAAACAAATTTCTTTCAAATGTACCATGATTGAAAATTGAACAATCACACACAATAAAAACTACCAACATTGGAACTAAACATATTTATTCAATCTATTTGCATATCACTGATTTGAACATAAAAATATCGTGCAATAAACGTAAACAATTAAATATAGAATACAGTATGCTACTTCCAGCATTTTTTTATTAACTCTTATAATTTTAATTTTTTCTTAGATTTCTTGTTGAATGAATATAAACACATCATTTTCTAACTTTTCAGATGAACTGCATGGCTTTCTTGCAGTAACATCTATTATTTCTCTCATTATTGAAATATACATATTCAGCGGGCATTTACACCAAGAAACTTGGGAAAAATACAACAGCACCATAAAACACAAAATTTCTAACAACTAGCAACTAAACTATTCAAATAAATGTATATACATTTAGTTTTTGGTATCTTAAAATAATAGTTATCAACAAAAATATCACAGATATAGTTCACGCTTCTGCATATATATACAAAAACGAAATTTTAAGATATATTTACAAAATTTTATTTACAAACATCAATGTAAAACAGTTTTATACAATCCTCTTAGGATACTATTTTTCAGTACTTCTTTTAAGACATCAGTTTAAAAATAAAAAAGGTTAACGGAAAATGGCAAGAAATGCAACTATAACAATCTAATGAAAAATACTATTTTAAATAAGAGGCTAATAAATTATGACAAATAACGAAATAATTTTATTTATTTTTCCTTTTAAATAATAAAAATATATATTCCAAGACAATTTGTATCAGTATATTATACATTATTTTCCACGTTATAATATCAGAAATTTTGTTTTCCATTAATTTTAATATTTTACAAAACAAATATGTAGATCCTCATCATTGTTGCTTTAGAATAAAAATCATGTTAACTACTACTTTGTAATTTCCAATCAGATTAGGCTTTTTGCGATTTCGTTGATGTTTTTGTATGACTATTATATTTTCGAAAGCAACATATTAAATATATATTGCTCCAGGATAGAAAGTATCTTTAAATCAAACTTAAATCATAAGATAGAATATTACGTTCAAAATATATTTTAGATCCCTCAGGTAAAATATATCACACAGATGAAGATACATTAAATAATACTTCACTTAACTCTATCTCTTATCATTGAATTATTTACTTTTTGGTTCCAAACAGTTATATTTCACCACAGTGGCGCACACAAGGGGGGTGGCCTAGGGGTCTGGACCCCCCCCCCAAAGCCCTTGAGTTTTTTTCAATTCATGATAATCCTATATATATATATATATATATATATATAAACGTAAAATTTAATAAAGTATTCTAACCAACAATTTATTTTATTAATTAATGCTAATTATTAATTGCTTTTTGTAAACAAAATTGACAAAATTAGTTGGTGTTGTCTTGAGGTATGATACGAGTTGGGGGACTTTCGACCACGGAAAAATTTCCATGGACCTTTCCATTTCAATGGACCTGACCATTTTCCATTTCGACCATGGACCCACTTGTTTAAAAAATTTTGTGTGCGCTACTGTTTCACCATAATATACAAATTACTTTTCAATAATTTTTTTAAAAAAGAATGTTTTGAAATCACTGGACATTTAACTTTATTTTACTTGTCCAGTTATAAACTAAGATTGAGATCTCTTCTCAGTTTCATCAATTTAAAAGTAATGTTAGAAAAATAAAGTTAAAAAAAAAAAAAATGCTTACATCATGTTTTTTTGTACGATTGATTATACTGAGATTTCCATTTCTCATTTGAATCATTTTTTGATAAATAATTAGTTTAATATTCTTTTTAGGAGTAATATTTTTAAAGTATCTTCGAAAATTGCATTTAAAAAGTATTCATGGATAATACATGCAAAATTCTCTCAAGCATTAAATAAACATTTAAATTATGCAAAAAAAAAACGTGCCAATTTATGAAAGGAAAATAAGTTCTTCCATACTTTATTTATTTTATGACACATTTTTAAACCTTAGCCCTAATAATTCTCAAACACTAATTTAATTTTAAACAAGAGTAAACTTTTCTCGATTCTAACAGCTTTAACAAAGATGCGATTCACATTTATTAAAAAAAAACAACTATGTAAAAATAATCAGAATCAATTAGATGAAAATTAACTTTTAATAAATAATATACAAACGTCAATTCAAATTAGATACTCAATTAAATCTCAAAATAAATATCATTACCTTTACATCAATTATGCTACAATAATTAATGAGGTATAAAAAGAGTAGTTAAATAAAGATGAATTTTTTTACTCCTTAATTTATTCGCTTTCAAGATAATAATGAACAATTACAAAACTGTAAATGAGTGGCAAATGTAAATCATGGGGAGTGTCAAAATATGTCACTAATTACTTATTTACGAAGATGACAAACTTTGAGTGATTAGGAAAATAAATTGTTTATTTGTTATTCTAACATTAAAATTTTTTACTTAAGGCAATAATGCGTGTTCGTAAATATATTTGTAATTTTATTATAAATATATTTGTAATTTTATTACAAATATCTTCATAAGAATTTGGTAAAATTATACACAGATTTTCATAATCAAACGAATTAATTAGCTAAAATTATTTGAAAAAATTATTACGAATGTGCTTAAAATACAAAACACAATGTTTTAAGCTTTCATTATATTAATTTTTCATAAAAATGGTCTGTGAAGATATAACTGTATAGGACATGAACATTTCAGTCTTTCTCCTTTAGTTCGCTTTGTGTGTGTGTGTGTGTGTGTGTGTGTGTGTGGTGTGTGTGTGTGTGTGTGTGTGTGTGTGTGTGTGTGTGTGTGTACACACACGCACTAAAAGGGATGTTCAACAATTCTCAAAACATGATTTACAATGTAAAGCGATATCTTAATTTCCTTATCATTTGCAAGTGTTTTAAAGTAAAATCATTTAGGCTTCTTTTCCCACAAATTGGAGAGAAAAAATTTATTCCATGTGTGTATTTGGTTTAACGTTTCCTCAAACTGCATTAATTTCCTCAAAATTTATATAGCAACAAATATTTAACTACCTGTATTTAAATCACTGTCGCTACTAGTGAATAATAATCCTAACTCTCGAATAAAAAATGACAATATTAAACAAAAACCGTTCACACAGGTGGTGAATACAAGATACTGTTCAACTTTTGATATGCTAAATACTACGATAAGGTGATATAGATGACACCGAGTTCCTTTAAACAAAAGTTTTTGAATAAAATAAATAGATGCGCGAGTCGAAAGTCAACTCAAGAAAGCAGACAACTCGAGTTCTGAAACTGCATTATGAATTCATGGCACGCTGTGTTGAGAATGGAGTGTGATACTGAAAAGCGAAAAGTAAAGAAAATGAAAAGTGGTTTTGTTATGGTTGAATATATTGTTTCTTTTCCTTTATCTTGCCTTTAGATTTCAGTAACATTTGAGTTGAAGAAGATATAATCAGAGAATTATACATTTCATGATAAAGTCAAAATAATTTATATGAAATATTAAGAGAATTGGAAATGGCATGGAATGCATAATTTTTTTTTATTGACATTGGTTTTTTATTGAATTTTATTTAAAACTGATAAAAAAGGAAAAAACTTAAAATTTTTCTACAACTGATATAATGTAATGTATCCGATTCAAATTTCTTAGATTTTCAAAATATTATAGGAGTGAAAATCCAAGTTAAGTTCCTCCCCTGACAACGGGGGAAAAAAAGAAGAAAAAAAAATATGGCGCCTACGAACTTTTTTTCTTTTTGCATTGGGCACTCACTCTAACTCGGTCGTATTTAATGCTAAATTTAATAGCCAAGTTGGCGAGAAATGAGGATAAAGTTTAAAATAGGAACCAATTGTTTTTGTATACCAGAGATTAAGCGTAGTCAAGTATTAAATACAAATACGTAGAAACTGAATTTGAGACAGAAGATTGTTTCATTTTTCAAAGGAGGACAACAAAAGGCAAAGCAAATATATAAAAATATGAGAAGAAATTCGCAGATTATATAAACTAGTTTGAGGTAAAATAATTAATCAAACTTTAGTCTGATTTCTGCGAATAGTTTGTTTTCGGTTTAGAGTTTCTTTTTTTTTTGGGGGGGGGGGGGTAAGTTTAAGGATTAAATAAATTGTTCTCAGTAAATTAAAGTTACGTTTTTTGGTTGATTGTTCTGATATTATCAGTTGCATTAAAAAATTGTTTTATTATTGTTTCTTTTTTTAATTTTACCTCCAACTCATATATGTTTCTTTAAGTCAGGGGAAAAAAAGAAGCGTCAGTTATCAACATTATATCTATATTTACAAATTGTCAGCTTTGACTTCACAGGCTAATCATTAACTTTCTTTCAATAATGCGTATGAGAAGCTATCCAAAAAATACAACTCGTTTTCGAATAAATGCAAAAGAAAAAAAAGTAAATGCGGTATATTCTTGACTTATTCTGTAAGAAAGATTCTCGAGAAATTACTCATCTTAAGTTCTAAGCAAAAACCATGAAACAACAGAAATATGTTCCATTTATGAGGATGTACATATTACCGAAAAATAAATAATAAACAAATTAACAGAAGCTTAATTAGAAAAAGAAAATTAAAACGTTATTTAAAATAGCGTTATTGCACTAACTTCACATAAATCAGCTGGTACAATTATAAACTATAATAATAAAAATTAGATGCATTTTCATAAAAATTAATTCTTAACTTTTAAACATTAAAAAAAGAATATTATTCATAGAAATCAGTACATTTCGAGAAAAATACATTAACTTTAAAGTTTTTTACTCTTATTAAATAAATCATTGAAACTTTTCCTAAATGATAGTCCTTTCTTTCATTTACATCATTTATAATTATGCTTTCTTCCTAACAAAACGTAAATCACTCTGTTTTCGTTGTTTATATTAGCAAATTTAATCTCGTTCTTAAAAATGTCCAGTGAAAAAACTATTGCATCTGCACCACACACAAAACAAGACTAAAAATCAATGACGTGATTCCATTATTTACAATATGATTCATGGGTTATAATTTTAAAAGAACATTTCTCTAACTCCTCAGTTAACTAAATGACTAAATTTAAAGAAAGTTTTTTTTGTGGGCAAGTTAGAACATGTATCATCCAAGATAAAATAATTCTCTCGAAGTTCTCATGCCTTGTACTGTAAACATAACCATGACGTTCTCATCTCTCGAAGTTCATTAAATAAGATCCATTTCTTGTCTTTCTTGTACACTAATTAAGTTCTCACTGTTCTGTAAATCATTCAATGCTGTTGTTGTGGAACTGGTCCCACTATCTGAACTAGGAGAGAATGAACATAAAACAGATTCAATATATTATTGACTACTTGTCTCTCAAAGTAGATAAAGTAACAGGCATTCCTTGTTGCCTCTCCAGTCCATTAACCATGTTTTCAATGCTCTTCAGATCACTTGATGAAGACCCTACAGAACTGGCACCGCCATCAGAACCAGGAGAGGACGAACATTTAAAATGACTACCATCGTACGAAGAACCAGTAGATATAGGTGATCGAAGTTCTGACATAACAGGTTGTGGGCAAGGAACCGAAACTGGGGTTGAAACCACCGGATACGGCCAAAACCGTTGATGGTGGTACTTCATTGCTTCAGAGGTAGAAGTGTAGCTTTGGTTAAACAGTGACTGAGACATTGCTAAATGGGCATTGAATAGTAAACTCGGATGTAACGATGATGTAGATGGACTATGTCCGAAAGGTCCAGTCATAGGAAAGGGTCCGGTTGTGCCTCCAGGTAGAAAGACTCCTGGAGGTGGTGGTAGATAAAGTCCTGAGGAATACAAATAGGGCATCATATGAGATGGAGGAAAGGAAGATGATACACTGACGCTAGGTCCACCTTCACTGATGATAACAGGAGATTGCTCGTGGGGAGATGAACGGTTTCTGACTATTTCAGACACACTGAATGAAGACTCTTTCTTCGATAGATCATCATTGTTGTCCTTGGTGCTTAATCCATTACTAGGCACTGGAAAGATAAGATATTGACTGTTATAAAAATCTGATGTGAGCAAATAAATACTAAGTTGACCATAAGTCCAGCCTTTTCCCCAATAACATGAAAACTAAGTTTTCAGCACTTTATTTTGTTTATAAATTCTATAATATCTTATATCATTAACTAACAAGTATTTATCCACTGTTAACTCAGCTCTGATATCTTTAACTCTCAAACCCTCAGAATGAATGCAAACTAAATAATTTTTGACACTTAATATTCTAATATAGCAAAACATATTATAATTTATTTTAGGTGCAATATTTGAATTTCTCTTCCATTAAGAGATAAAATGATTTAATATGTCATTAAGTTTCAATTTTCAAAATTTATACAATTTTCAATTTTTTTTTTTATTTATTTACCTTTTTCAAAGAGTACTTCAACTAAATTGTATAAATGTTTTTTTCACCAGAACACTCATCATTTAAATTCCCCAATGCCAACAGTCATCTATCGACACATTGACTTACTGTCAACTTAATGTATATAGTAATCACATAAAATAAAATTTACAGTCGAAAAAATTATATCATGACAACGAGTTGAAACTTTACGGATTTGATTTTAATTTTTTACTTAGCTAATTATGTTTTTAAGAGTCTGAAATATTTCTTAGTCAGAAGTTATATTCTGAAACACAATTACTTGAGTTAGGTTTCAAAGTATTAACAATACTTGAGTCACAGCAGTTTTAAGATGTCAAGTATACATAATTCAAAATTAACGAAATCGAATTTTATTTAAAGAAATTTACATTTTTCACATAATAACAACTGATAAAATAGCATTAATTATTTATGATTGATGGGTATGCAAATAATATTGAGTAAAATAAAGATTATCCATTTTATTTGGGAAATTCTCCCATCCCGATTGGTACATATTATATAAGAAAAATCAAACAAGATGGATTATATACTTATAAATAATCAATCAATATTGATATGATGTAAGCATTTCATGAAAGAATTTTGACTTATTTGTACACAAAACGCGGTTAAATGTATGAAAATCATTCAATAAAATAATACAACAGCTCCTATGATATTGAGTTAATAAAGGGGGAATGATTTTCTGTAATGCCTTATGTGATCCAAACCATTTCATAGATTTTAAGCCACTCGAAATCAAATAATTTGATTAATTCAATATTTAAAAGCAGCGAAAACTTCTAAGGATTTTTATTTTTTAATAAGTGACATGATCATAATGCATTTTAACGTCTTTATATCGCAGCAACAATAGCCAAACAGTTCGAGTCGTATTTTGATATTTTCAACTTTATTGTTATTTCAAATGTTTCATTCCACCTGTCATTTAAATTTACAGATTTCTTGAAGCTAGGCAAATATTATTTAATTATTATTTTTATGACGTGTCATTATTTTTTACGATGTAGTAAATTGACGGAAATAGTGAGATTTAACCACTTCTTTCTTAACATGTCTACTCAAACTATATTTAAACAAATCCAGGTGGAATTAAAAGGAACCTCTTCCTAATGATGAAAGAAGAATGGAATGTCCTTTGAACGCAGATCTAATAACATAAACCTACAGTAAACCAAATGTCAAAGCGTAGCATTTCTATTTGTCATTGAATATTGCTTTTTCGTTAGTTAAGAATTTTAAGGTAGACGTATATTTAAATAGCTGGTCCCTTAACAAGCCAGAAACTTCAGTTCTTTAATGATGTTTATCCTCATTTGACATAGATTGAACCAATTCCATAGATAAGATGGATGAGATGGTCAATATTCTCAAACAAATAAGGTTATATCTAGATACGGTACTTCCGAAGTTACGCACGTTTTTTCTTCCGTCAGGCGTTTCAGATGAATTGCTCTAAATTCGCCGTCTAAAAAAATAATTGGCGGAGTTCTTGAAATAATAATCTTACTTTGCAAATGCTGATTACACAGTCTGTAATTGTGTACTGCCTTATTTCCGGATTTCTTTCCGCGTGCATCTCGCATTGTCATACAAATGAATAATAAAGTACGCCTGTTTTCTTTTGTGATAGTAGCATACTGCGTCTTTCAGTGCATAGAATGAATACAATTACGAATATTAGCAAATTTATTTTCAGAAATAATAATTTTAACAAGGAAAATCAATTAGTGAATTTTTAGATAAAAATAACTAATGCATGTAATATCTTAAAAAATATTAAAAATGATGTTCTTAGTACTACAAAGCACAAGAATTTCATTTATTAATGATTACCTTAGACATATCTATATTCTCGAAATGATCTTCCTACGTGTGTATAGTCATATTTTTCAATTTAATGAAAAAAATTAACGAATCTAAAAAAGGACATTGATTAACAATGGTATTAGATATTCAGCATTATCTGTACAAAAATATCTATTTCACTTATTGCCTCAGTTTTTTCAGATTAAATTGCAGTCAACTTAAAACACTTAACATTCCCTATATATTTTTTTTCTTCTATGATTACTATTTCCATTTTGAGTTAAGTAATATTCATTGTCTGTAGTTGAAATTAAACTAACATCCAAAAATATTGAATTTCTGATACATATTAAATATTTTAAAAAAATATTTAGTTCTGACACTTTTTAATCAAAGATATTGTATTATATAAAGCGAATCGTTATTTCCATTGAAGCACGAAAAGTGACTAATATTTACGTGCATGAAAATTCAATATAATTCAATACAAAAGCAGTTTACTTCTAAAAAAAAGATTTAATTAAAATGACAGGAAAAAATATTTCGATCACACATGT